>JBBMOC010000048.1:1249837-1508984 GCA_037975185.1 Centropyge bicolor
ATTTGACTGGATGCTTTTTTTTAAGTGTTGTCAAAGGTCTGAATGTTAGTGTCAGCATTAATTTACCGATTCATATGTTTCATTATTGAAACCATGACGAGCTGAGGAAGATGCTGATCGGGTTCGCAGGTAGTAAACCAGCAAGATGATCAATGTGCCAATCAGCAGCATGACCACGATGATCGACGCTGCAATCCCTGCCATGTTGTCTCCCTGCGGTGAGGCTAGAGGGAGGATGGAGAACATTTAGTGTCTGCGGGATATTCAGTGACAGCTGCACTGCTTGTTAGGGCTAAACAGCTGAAAAATCCCTTTACTGGTGAAAATTTTCAAAGGCATCTCATATATTTTTGATCATTTTGTTAGTCATTGTACCTGCTGGGTAGCCATTAGTTTATATCTATTTCATTACGCTATAAATATCAGCTTGAAATTGAATGCTAGCAATGTACCGACTATGAAATATCACATGTCAGAGCATCAGAGGAGCACGACTGAAATGCTGGCATTTTTCTCAGTAAGTCGGCAAAAACAGAAAAATATGCAGTTAGCATTCAATATGATGACTTACGTGGCACTACATCTGTGTCTATGTTAGCGCAGTCGACTCCGACGGTGTACTCGATGTCATCCAGAGCGATAAAACCAGATATGCCTTTGATTCCTTCCAACACAATCTGTCAACAATCAAAACAAGATGGAGGTAGAGATATTCATCAGTCTTGTTAAAGAAACTTGAATGTACAAGTTATAATCGATTTTTTTGAACAAAACCAACCAAAGAAAGACATCTAGCTATGTGCAGAACTTGATGTGCCATTTCTTGTCCTGTAGAAAAGTCTTACATGCAGAACAAAAGTCAAAGTGATAGATGCACTATTTTACTATGTATGGAGAGAGTCTGACCTGGTATTCCTCAGTAGATACGATGTTGACGTCAAAGCGTCTCCATGGTCCTTCCAGTTCTCTCACCTTCAGCAGCTCTTCAAGACGACCTTTGGACTGCTTCCACACCCACAGCTGGCTGTTCGCTGCATACATTGAAAGAAGTGGATTGTGTTGCAAAATATGAAATGGTAAATGCATCACACAAAACCAACCACAACCAGAGGCAAACCAAGCACAGAAGTTCATTCAGAACTGTGATCCTTACATGAGTGTGGCTTGTAGGCCCAGAATCTCAGGCAGGTTCCTGTGGTCGGAGGCAGGTGAGGGCTCAGCAACATAGCGTTGGCTGTGGTTCGTGTCCGGTTGGTGCTCGGAAAGAACAGGAAGTACCCTAGCAGAAAGGAGAGAGAAAGTAGTCTATTTTACACTTCAGTAAATTTTTGGATCATTGTTCTCTCTGTTTGCTGGATATCAATGTGACGATCCTGTTCATAAGGAGTGAACACACATGACTTGCGTGATCATATGTAGCCTTTACCACAATATCCACAGTCACAATAGCTTTGTCCCTGTCTGTCCCTCTCTATTTTACCTTTCTCTGTGCCCAGAGTGTGGTCATCAGGCGGGGTAGAGTAGTGCTTCTCTGCCTCCTGATTCGTCAGCACCCAGTCCTGCTGGTCCTCTTTGAAGTTTTGAGTGTTGCTCCAGGTACACATCCCTCTCTCCAGACTGCACTTAGAACCTGTGATATATAACACAACAAAAAGAGAATACAACTGTGTACTGTTGTTTCAATAAGCAGTTAATTTTACAAAATGCTTTTTGTACTGGTAAAGCTTTCTTTTTGGTGAATAATGTTTCTACACATTGCTTTATGTAGTCTTCTGGGTTGGGTATCCAACATATGATTAACTAAGTGATTATGCAAAATGTAATCTTCTTGATAATTATTGTACTCTTTGATAATGCTGACTATCAAATAGCATCAAATGTTTTTATTGTATTAACAATTAAAAATGAATTTGTACATATGAAAAAGACCTGTGAAAGAGTGGGAGAGTGAGTGAACAACACCAAAGAGGATTTAACTAATTAATTGGATATGTAAGAGCTAAGGTATGAAAATATTTTATTAAGACTTTCTCCAAGGTAAAATTACAGCTAAAGGTGGCGTGAAGATGAAAATGGGTTTAGTGATCTAGTATTGCTATTCTATGAAGTTGTTGGACAGACAAAAGAAATTGTATAAGAAAAATCCAAGATACAAAGCTATTCAAGATATTCTGCCATTTGGTCTCACACATAGTTAACCCGCCCAACTGCTGAGGCTGACACAGACCTTGATCTTCACATGGGTGAGTTGAAATGGAGATGTCATCCACTGCAATGTAAGTGTTTTTGCCTCCGGCTCCAACCACCTCAAACTCCAACTACAGAGCAGAAAAAAAAGCAACATCTTTGTTTAAACATCCTACATAGAAAGGTTCACTCGTGACATTCTCTAAATCTTCTTGGTCAAGTTTAACATGCTGGACCTACAGTGCAACAATGACAGTCACAGAAACATGGATTCAGACAGCCAGGGTTCAGTTGCAAATTTGAGAAAGGATTATCAAAGGATATTAAAATGCCAGAGCCAAATCTCCTGAGAAAATTCAAGTTTGCAGTAGCCATTTTCCAGAGCTCTCTTTTAACACAAAACTGATATTTAAGCCTGATGCTGTTGGACACAGTGAGCACGAGTCAACACGATGGTCAAGTGGTTGTATTATTCTTGTGTTTTATCTGTTGACAGTGTCCAAACAAATCTGCAGTGTGCTCGATAATGTTAGCCAACATTAGCCTGCAGAGTTCATGACTCATGTCAAATCCTGACAGGACATTTTATATGGCCTGGGGGTGTTGAAGAAGGAAGTTGCAGCAAACATTACTCAGAACACTTTGTTAGATAGCTAAGCTGCTGAATTAAAGGAGATTTGCGTGCTTTATGAGCAGAGTCGAAGCTGCAGGTGAGCAGCAGAGAGGTGGGTGGAGATAGAGGCGGGGACTATTTGCATATTCATAAATCCAAACATAACACATGAAGGCAAAAATGTAGAGTTACAAGGATTTCTTTCATGGGAAAAAAAATCTATATATATAATTGATGACCAGAGGTTCTCAGGGGTTTAGTCAAAGCCAGGAAAGCAACATTAAATACGTTTCTCAAATAGAGGGATATTTTTAAATGTATAGAAGAGAAACAGTAAATGGTAGAAGGAGGCAACATAATGACCTATGGGACAGCATATGATTGTTATATGATTTCTATAATGTCCATTACTTCTTTTAAGTGCAAACATGAATTGTGTTCTGACACTTGAAAAGTCTGTAATTGTTCCAGTGGCTCTCTGCAGCCTCCACATTGTACCTGCCAGTCCACAAGAGAAGTGGTGATGTTGCCAATGCCATGTCTCCAGACATCCCCCTGGTTCTGACTGTCAGAGAAGATCTTCACCCTTTCTCCCTTCAACTGCTTCATATACAGTGTCAGAGAACCTGCAAAGTACACACAGTTACACAGAGGTTTTTTTTTGGTAATTTGTTGGTGCATGTTTGGGTGTGAGAAGGTGTCTCACCAGCATTCACTCCTCCAGTGTGATACCAGAATTGGACACACTCAGTCTTGGCGACTCCTTGGCGAACAGGGGAGGTGAGG
Organism: Centropyge bicolor; assembly: GCA_037975185.1. Classification (NCBI taxonomy): domain Eukaryota; kingdom Metazoa; phylum Chordata; class Actinopteri; family Pomacanthidae; genus Centropyge; species Centropyge bicolor. Next base: position 1,253,424 of record JBBMOC010000048.1, read on the forward strand.
ACTGATGTACCACCAGAGGGGAGGATGTCTGCTCCGGTGTTAACCATCATGTAGAAGCCTGAGCAACCAACCAGGCAGAGGAAGATCACGATTCAGTGTCTCATTTTTCTGCTATGTCAATTAAAATAACATGATTCTTTAATGGGATTCTGGCTCACCCTCTTCAGTCTCCAGAGTGTGGTCAACTTCAGGTCCAGCTATCGTTGTGCTCTTTCCGCTGCGGTGGAGCCATCGAACGCTACCAGAGCTGCTGTACCCACACCGCTGGCCTTCAAAGGAACACATCCTCTGCACGGTGCACGAACGCTCCACGTACGCCACATCGTCAATGGCCAAACGTCCGTCAAAACCAGAGCGAACCGCTTCGAACGCCAACTGGAGGGAGGTCAAAGATCGGAAAGGGTGAGTTGGACAGGAAGGGAGATAATGTTAAAATATTTATTTTGGCATTACCTTCTTAAAGATAAAGATGGCCAAAAAGTTCCTTGTTTAAAGCTGCATTAATATTTTGTTAAAGCACAAGGAGGCAGAAATTCTGAAAAATCCCAGACCATCTAATTAAATGGTCTTTCAAAGTGTCTCCCTCCTTGTTGTCATTCATTTTTAATATGCAAGATGCTTGAAGCTCTGTGACAAACAATGTCTTTTGAGACATTGTTTAGTAATTTCAGGCTGACTGCACTTATTCCATACCCGAAAGTTTGTGAGCTGGTGGGGCACCGGGCAGTGCGCCTCGTGCCACACATTGCCATGAGCTCCACTGCGGGTCCAGATGACGCTCTCATACCCGCTGGTATCTAACACCTTCACATTCAGAGCACCTGGACAGGATCAGTGGATGAGCCAGCAGGAGTGAGAAGGCAGAGAAATTATTCAGTTTTCTGATTATTCCCAGCTTCTATCAGGTGAGTAGGTATATTTCAACAGGCAGAATATGACTTCTACTATTTCCCCCTTAACCCTTTGACGCCATTTGTTTCTTGGGGGACCGTTCAAATTCGGAACTACATCCGAATATTATATACATACATTAGATATACATGCATAATATGCATTTTTTGTGCTAGAGTAAAATTAACAATCTCCACTTAATTTAGCATCTGCTTGAAAGCAAAAACACAAATTATTTATTTTTTAATATAATTGTATATAAATTCAGGCATCAAAGGGTTAAAATAAAGACTTAAAGAAACTTCATTATCATGATCTCACTCTAAAATGCTTTCCCTTCGTTCTCATCCTCACCTGTGTTTGGCCCGTAGAGTTTGTAGAAGAAGGACAGGCAGGAATCTGTCTGACCTGGTGACTGGGGGAATGAAATCAAGCGCCCGTACGCACCACGCAGAGAAGGACTCCACATGTCCACAACAAGGCTAGTGCCTGGACATCAACAGAAAGATGGGCAGGGATTTAAGGGACTTTTATGGCATGTGAAGTAATGACACTTTATATACAGTAATTATTGTATTGTCTTAAATGGATGATGTAGTGGCCAGTAAGAACCTGACAGACCAGTAATTTATAGAGACGGTTACTGCTGCATTAATAGCTTTATTATTATTGCACAAACCATGATTACAAAATATCCTCTAATATATTGCTACTCCATATGACATATTCAAAATTTGGTTTTATCTACCACTGAGGTTAACGAAGGATCCAGGAAATGTATGTGTGTATCTCAGAGATACTTCCCACTAAAAAATACAGGTGTTATACTGCATATATGTATACGCTCCTTTATTACTTGTTTTTAAAGGAGCTTACCAAGCTCGATGGTGTGGTCCATCCCGCTGTGCACCGTCCAGTCAAAGTTGTCACTGTTGTCCTGATACCATCCACAGAGTCCATTTTCAAAGTTACATGAGAGCGCTGGACAATAATAATAAAAAAAAAATGTAATCAAAGCATTGAGACATATTTAGGTAAGATCTGAAAGTATGGCATGATGCAACATCATGTGTTTATACTGTAAATAGTTCTGAGAGTTACCTGTTTGAGAGGATGGAATATAGTCAGCGTGACAGTTGAGAAAGCGAACGTTTCTCACTTTAATTTTTGCACACTGACAAAGCTTTTTATCACGAGCTTCAAACTCCAGCTGGTGAAATATGATTAAACAGAAGAGCCGTAATGAGTGAAAAGACTTTCACAAAATTCAACCAATTCAGTTTTAAATAATAACGTAGAATTTTTAACCAGTTCCACAAGATGCAACGGTTTTATTTCAATAAACCAAAGATGGCAACCTCAAATGGTTTGTCTTCAAGCTGCAATCACCAAGCTCAGGAGAAATTCCCTTATCTCCTATTTCCATATGTTTTATAGCCACATTAACACTGAAACCGGTTTTGTCTTTAAGTTTTCAAGGATTTTGGAAACTGTTTAATTTAGTGGCTTTTTCTGGACTCAGCTCTCATCATTAAAAAAAAAAAAAAAAAATCAAACGTGAAAATGTTGATCAGTTTCCAACTGCCATCTTTGTTTAGCTGAAAGAAAAGAATGCACCTGATAAAACAGATGAAAATGTATTTTAGAAGGTCAAGACTTTGGGGAATTGCCTCAGCTCTAAATGCTCTCAGACAAGTTTGACCTTTTTTTGAGAACAGTGACTCATATCTGTGAGTCACTGCAAAAATTTCAAATGTAAAAATGATAATTATTTCAGTCTCTATTAGTCCTGAAGGAAAAGGCTGACCTGGAAGCGTTGGTCTCTGGCTCCAATGGTCAAGTTGACTTGCCGCCACGCCTCCTCCCCTGCACCTGTCTTCCCACTGAACTCCCACAGTTTAGCCTGCCTGCCCAGCAAACTGTCAATCACCTTGATGGACAGCTCGCCTGCAGCACACATGTAAACAGAGCCATATTAACAGATCTGACTCCTGTGGCCTGGGGAAAGGTAAGAAGTAAAATAACAAGTTCATTTAGTTACCAATGTGACTTGGACTCCCAGTCAGTGCAAACTCAAAGCTTAGGCTGCAGGTTGGGCCGGAGGGGCCCAGGAGGGGGGTACGTGTCTGGGCATTGGTGAGCTGCTGGCCTGGTGCTTCGGCTACATACAGGTACTCCTCTGAGAAATGTGAAAGAATATCAGAATATTTTATTATTTTTGGAATTGTTGGATATCAGTAAATCAATAGTTGGGAGCTGTGATGACAGAGAGTATTTGTACCTTTGGATGTGGAATTTTCATACAGCGCCCAACCTTGATTCCCAATGCTGGTGTCAGTCCAGCCTGAGCTGCCCTGACTGTATGAGAAATCCCCTGCAGAAAGGATTCATGGAGACGTGTCACCCAAAATGAAAAGTTCACACAGTTTTGCTTGCAGTTGCTTGGCTTGCATTGTTCTTGTATGTAAAGCATTCTTTCATTAAGTGTCCCAACATGAGCAACGCCTTCATATCTTTCAGCAGGACGTATAGCTGATTTACCACTTCTTTGGTTAAGGTCTGGTTGAGTTAAAACAACTGAAACCACTTGGCTAATGTTTAGAAGAAGATCGTGGTCATGGTTAAAAGAAGCCATCCTAAGCCATTCTGGTGTTATCACTCTACTTCTTCCTTTGCTTCTCAGAAACAATGTTCATTATTCACATGGTCACCAAATGTGGCTAATCAGGAGAATTAAAATCTAGGTAGGCTTTTAATGTTTTAATGGGCCCCCTGGTGGCTTCTAAGACCTGAAGCGGCTTCACTAATCTTTCCACCAACACTAATAAAGGTCATAATTTCTTTTCAACCTTTGAACAACTGACCTGTTGATAAAAGTAAATCTGAGGAAACAGGATGAAAACACTCACCACATTTGCCTTCATCCTCTGCATCTGCACAGTCACGTTGAAAATCACACATCTTGTCTGGTTCAGTACACGGCTGTTTAGGAGGTTTAGGGAATTTTGCCAAGGAATTATTCACTGTTCAAGAAGAGAATGTGATGTTGAGATTTATCAAGCCACAGAGGATATTTGCTCTCATTCTTTGCAGATGTGGGATGGTTTCAATAGTTAGGATTACCTGATGATAAGCGGCACTCAGGAGACAACACAATGCTGTCCACAGCGACACCGCCGTATGCAAAGTCCCTGATTGCTGCCAATATTACAATCTATGAATTCAGCAGAGGAGGGGACAAAGAGTGGAAGATGGTTTAATTTATGGCAGCAATACAATTTCATCAACACAAAAGACTTTTTCTCTGAATCATTCATTTACAAAGTGCAATACACCCATTTTGTTGTACAAGATACTGTTTGATTTTTTAAATACATCTAAAATGCACAGGAAACTCATTTGTGTTGTGATCAGGACTTTGATGCAATATTTCAAGTTTGTTATTGTATTTTCTGTGTTTCTACTCAAATACCAATTGAAAATATACAAAAAATGAGATTTTTGTCACCATTACACTTTAGGAATTCTCCTATGCACCTGTCTGCATAAAGATGTGCAAAGATCACTTTTCTCTTGCATGTTTATTGGTTTATATATCTTGATCACATGAAGCTCTCAAATAAAAATATCAGTACTGAACTTAAAAACATCCAGTATCCTTTGGGCTCTACTACCAGATGCTGGTGAGAATTTACATGTCTGTATACATTAAATTCACATTTACTTTTGTGCTAAATAAAACCCCATAAATAAATACTTTATGTCTAACAATGTTCCTGTTATCCACCGTTATTCATGAATCTTCAGTATCAATATAACAGGCTACAGCTTGCATCATATCATCAGGTGAATACTCACTTGGAAAGTAGAGCTGGTGACGATCTCCACCTCTGCCTTTACCCAAACATCACCTAGAGCTCCGGCCCTCTCCCACACCGGGTAGATGTATTCATCTGCCACCAGCACCGTGAGTCCGCCGGACCTCGGCCCGAACTGGTGAGTGTACATTACCATCTATAGCAGAGAGAAAATACATCAAATTGGGTTCAAATTATGTTTCTCTTGATGTAAATGAAAATTGATTTTGTTCATCCTTTTTTTTTTTTTTTACCTTGCAGGGATGTGAACTATTGGTGGGTTCGAGGGGGGGACTTTGGAAAGTTGCCCAGTCATTTTTGAGTCCACCATCAGGGACAGTGACATACAGGAAAGAACCTAAATAATTATAATGGGATATTTATCTATACAACAATCGAAGGAGTAACACTGAACACTGACAATGAAACAGAACAAAATGATGGTTTCCACAGTGAAACCACCTGAGGATGCCTTCATCAGGATATGATACCTGTCATACTGTTGTTGGAATGATCCCTGCCTGGTCCTTTCAGAGGATCTGTGAGGGAGATCTTCTCCTGACTCGTCCTGAACCATTTCAGTGAGGACAGTGAAGTCAGGTCCCAGCCACACAGGCCATCCTCAAAATCACAGCTGCTGAACTCCTCTGAAGACACAATAACCAACCAAAACTCACATTAAGTGCTGATCACTGTGTGTGAGATTTTGAAAATCAACATACATAACTCATTTGAATAGTCTTTGCTGGTCATAGGTGTCACTGTGGGACAGAGATGGGGCCGGGGGATGGGGATGTTGCCATTGCATGAGGGCTCTGGGTGAGTCTTTTGAAATTGTGGAAATGAGTAAGGATGAGTGTTCTAACCAATGGGACGCCCTGAGAATAAAAATCTCCACATATGGTTCTGTATAATGTGCAGCTTTGCATCATTTTCTGCAATATTACCTCATGTTATGCTATCACATGACTCAATATTTGCAGGCGAACATATAGGCGGCAGGGTTCAGGTTGTTTTATACTTGTTAGAGCAACAGCCCCTCAAAATGTCCCTGAAGCAAATACCTTTGGTTTAAGACTTCTGCGTCCACCTAAACACAACAGCGGTGAATGGAGTTCAGCTTGTTGGGTTAATATATGAGAAATGACTTTTGAAAAACTGAACAGCAATGTAGCTTTCCCTGATTGATATCCTGGTTTCTCTGGTTAATCCACGACAACACTGTCAGCAGTTTTGATTGAGACTATATACAGTAAATCTTCAGTAGAGAGCAGGTCCAGTGAAATTTGCAGTGTTACCATAATGTGTGAGAAAGAAAATATACAGGTGTGTGGACAACTTCCTTCCTGTACTGTGGCGCCAGGTGATAGAGCTGCAACGACTGGTCAATTAATCGATTAGTTGACGGAAAGAAAATTAATCGCCAGTTATTTTGATGATCATCAGATAATGAAAACGACCGCTAGTTGCAGCCCCAGTGTCAGAGGAAGCCGCTGTGCTGTAATTCAGATGATCTCTCACCACAGTTCAGCTCATCAGACCCGTCTCCACAGTCGTCACTGCCATCACAGACCTGCCGCTGCTCCACGCAGCCGTCACGCCCACACTCCACCATGCCTGCTGCACACGCTGTCCCAGGGACTTGTGCTGATGACATAATGAGAGAAAAAACAACAACAAAACAATCTATCATGATTATGCACATTTCATTATTAATCATTATAGGAATTCATTGTTGACTGATTACAATGAATAGAGGGTGGGACAGTCAAGACTCCAGGCTGCACATATAGAGGATATTTCGAGGGACTCACTGGGCAGAGCACAGTCCAGAAACTCCAGCTGGTCTATGGCCACATCTGCTATGCGCCCCTCTGAGCGCTGTGAGTGAAATTGGATTTGGAAGGTTGTGGGAATACGGCCCAGGAAGATGGTAGCCTCCCTCCAGCCACGGAAACTGGTGACCTCGGGTCGCCACACGATGGCCTGTAGAGAGTCCCCGCGGAGGACGGACGCCCACAAGGGTGTGGGGCCCAGACCTGTGCGACCTACAGGGAAAGATGCTTTATTAGCAGGGCAGCTGAAGAGGAAATTAAATCTTGCCCCAGTGTACACAACAATAAAAATGCCTAATTATAATTACTATGTTTGCAATAGATACAGGTATGAATCAAGCAAATTAGAGTAATGAAAGGCAATTAGAAAACATTAATTACAAAGAAGGATACATAAGACAAATACACATAAAATCCTGAAAAATCCTGCTTTTAACATTGCGTTATAAGATATTAGAGAAGCTGGCCAAAGCAGGCAGTGTGAATGTATGAGCTGTAGCCATTAACGGTCATTACCTGCATCCCACAGGAAATATCTGAGACGGAGGCGACAGGTTGGTGAAGACTCTTTCATCTCTGGAGAGGTTAAAATTGCAGTCATGGGGGAGACTGTTCCCACTGCGGACACCGCCATAAAGATACCTGTGTGATGGGGAATATCAAATGTTTTATTTCAGGTTGTTAATGTTGCCGTTTATTGCAGGGTGCTGTTTTATCCAAACCTGATAATCAGACCGAATTGTCTTTTTTGCTTTAAGTTTGAAATATTGAACTAATTGGAGATGTGGGTGGTAATTTAGGGCTGTTGTTTAGCTACAAGAACAGGTCAAATGATGATCTGTAATGTGTGGCTTGTAGTCTCCAGCTCTGCAGAGCTTTTCAGCCCCTTTTGGCTCATTGTTTTGGTAAGTTACCTGCCGAGTGCCAAAAGGTGATAACACAGTATGTCGGTGTTGTGTTTACAGCTTGTTTCCACTGCCGCCATAAAGGCTAAACAAAACAACAATTCAAAACTGCAACTAATATTCATAATGAAGAATTAGTTTCACGCTAAAGAAATCAATTACATCTAGAATGTCTCAGCATATTTTGAAATCACAAGAGTGTGAGGTGTCATTTACTTTCTGCCCTAATCTATCATTATTATTTTTGATTAAGCAAGAATGGTTTTCTTTAAAACTGTCATCAAATTATTATAAACTGATACCACGCTGTCCCTCTGCTCCCTTTTTTGACATGTTATAAACTAATACCGCTGCGAAGACAAACCAAACCTGTGTTCAACACTCCTCCTGCTAAATGATGCTCTAAAGTGAATTGCACTGCTGGGTAGAGATCATTGTGGTTACTGTTGAACTCACAGCTGCAGAGAAATTACTGGCTGTTGAAGCTGGCTGTGAAAGCACATTATGATCTGTTAATTACACACTTCATCAGTGCATTTCATATTTGCATGGTGCTTTCATTAGGAGCCTTTGCAGAAAAAACGCTGCCATTTAAAGCATCATAGATATTAAGATGAAGTGAAACTCATGAATCTTTTTTTTGTGTTCGCTTTTTGTCAGTTTGTATTTTCCTCATTGCTGTAACACATTAGTGCTGGAGATCTTAACTTGGTTTTCTACATAGGAACTTTGATACATGATTTAAAGATATGTAATTAAATATTTTAAAGGAGCTACACTCATTATCTCTCTCTGTTGTTTTAGTCAATTCCCTCTGAACCCGATGACTAAAATATGAATGTCAATATCACCTTGACCTTTTGTCCATCATCATGAAATAAAAAGGTCATCTTTGAAACAGAACAGCAAGTTTTTTTTTTTTGCTAACTACAGTCAACACCATTGTGAAAGTGTTATTTAGCCAGTTGACTATAGTCAAATGTTTTTAATATTAATTAAGCCTGTAACACAGCAGGAACCAAGGTGCAACTAATAATCAAATAGCACATGAAAGGGAGCAAACTAACAAATAGTCTACAGAACAAGAAAAAATAAAAGCAAATCAAAAGCAATTCCAACTCAAATAGGAACTTTCTGAAAGAACTAAACTCAAACAGAGACTCTCACACAGACTTATAAATAACATTAATCACATTTTCCACAAAGAGGCTTCAGTCTTCCTGTTTGCTCCTCACAATTCAATCTGACTTTAAAAAAAAATCATACTCATGCAATCTACTATTATAAATGAGATACTATATAAAGGTTTAAAGGCGCTTGATTCTTTTGAAGAGAAAAGACAAAACAAAAAGTGTCTGTGGACTAAACTCTACCTTCGGCTATCCCGGTGGTGTAGTCAGAGGACGGTCCAATATTAGGCAGCATGTAACCTATCCCACGTCTCCCCCAACTGTACAGTGGTGGGTTGACGGACTGGTCGGTCCATCCACATATTCCTCCATCCTCAAAGTCACACTCAAACGTTTTTCCACTGTAGCCTTGACAGATGCAAAGAAATAAAAGTCACCTTTTTACTATACATTAAATGTAAATAATGAAAAAGTCTCATTAGATCAGATGTCTGCATCAACATAATGCCGTCTCAGTAAGCTGAGAATAAGTTGCAATAAGCAGAGAAGTTTAGAGCATCTATTTGCATCTGATGCCATATTCAATAGCATTTTGAAACTTACCACAGTCTTGCTCATCGCTGCAGTCAGAACAGTCACACACAAAGTCACATTTTACCCCAGGACTCTCACAGGTTTGAGCCCAAGAACCAGCCACTGTGGAATAAGACAAAACGTTCACTCAACATCCAGGTTCACTCAAACCAATTCAGACTGTTAAAACTGATGATTGAAACACACAGTAAGTGATTCAACTCTGTCACTAATGTTTTTCGATTAACCAAATGTTAGGTTATGTCAATTTATGTCATTATTCAAGTCTTTTATTTAAGAAAAACTTCATCATGATGAAAAATATATATACCTTAAGAAATAAAACAGCATGAGTAAAAAAAATGCAAGAATTAGTAGTAAAATATACATAATTGTCTTTGTGAAGGTTCATAGACCAGAAGTAGCCTTTTGGGGAAAAAAACAGTTCAATAAAACATTCCAGTCCAGTGATTTTAATGAAACATTTCAACGAATAACAGACGCAAATATTAAAAGTAAAAGAATGGTGTGAATAGAGAGGTAAGGAAATTAAACCATACACTGTAAATATATCTGGCACATGGTCTGACGACACCATGTCTGACTTTTCCATGCACTTATTATCACCTTATCTTATATGGTAAAACAATCAAGGTCCACTTACTCACATGTTCGGAAGCTTCTGACTGTATCACACAGACTTTATCTGCACGTCTGCATCCATATCTTTTTAATTATTAGGATCTCTTTAAATCAAGGCCTGTCAACAGTCTGTATTAAAATGAAAACAAACACATCTAAAACATCATCTGCTGATAAAGACCGAGTGATGAGGTCAAAAGCGGCAGAGCGAGCAAAGAAGCGGAGATCAAGATTGAACTGTGAAGCTAAACATTGAAGCCAGCATGGAGGTGTAGTCCTAATAATGTTCAGCTTCGTGGCCACTGAGCAAAATCTATCTGCTAATCAAGACTTTGTGATACATTAAAAAACTCCGGAACAGGTGAGTAATTGGACCTTGAGTGGTGTCGAACGCCAATTCCAAGGTTGGAAGTGAGCTGTCACCTTATCAGCCGTTTTGAAATTAAAATCTAATTGTGACAAATAATGAGTAACTCCAGTCATCAGATAAATGTAGTGGTGGAGGAAAGAGTACAATGTTTTCCTCTAAAATAAAGTGGAGGAACAGTATAGTCTCCCATAATGGAAATACAAAAAGGATCAACAGTCCAAGTAATTATATTCAAATACTTCTTTGCCTCAGTTTGAAGGCTCTATGAAATCTCACATATGGCTCAACCCCAAACTCTCCTATCACTCATTACATGGCACAACAAATGCCAACAGGCTCAAAGGCCGGAGAGATGCCATCAGGTTAACGCCAGATTAACGCCAGCAAAGCGCCATCCATCCATCCAAAGGTCTCTGAGTAACACTTGTCAGCTGGAAATCAGATATGACACCAGGTGGGAATATGCAACACTGTGTGTGCGAGAGTGAGAAAACGTTCAGCTATCATGCACAGAGCATGTTGCAACAGCGCTGACATAACAGTGGAATAACGTGTGTGATAACTTTGGAAGACTGAGCTCTGTTGACATCAATGAAAGTGATAACGTATTTCAAACATATTTTTTAATGTAAGAATTTTTTCAGTTATTGATTTTTAAAGAGAGAATTAAAAGTGAATGTGATCACAGAGTTTTAGTTGGAGTAATCATTTTGTAATCACAAAATGAAATAATAAATAATGAAAGGTGCAGCCACAAGACAAGCCCTTTTTTTAAAAAAAGTATTAAATGTAAGTAATACATTTATTATCATTACTGTTTAGCAGTAACTTTACACTGTGTATTGTCTTGTATTGTATTGTAAGTTTAGCCTGGCTGGCAGCAGCAGAATCAGCAGCATTATTTCCGCATTAAACTGTTCCTAAACTCGCACAGTTTGAATGGAGTGTGGCTGAATGTGCTCTCACCAAACTGCAGAATCAGCAGCAGAACGAAGGCTGATCTCCTCACTTGTAACATCTTCTCTCTCCTCCTCCACCTGATCAATCTGAAGGTCTGAACACAACCTGGAGAGTCTTTCTGAGTCGACTCTGACCTCCTCCCCACGTCTAAGAGATAACACCTGGACTTCAGATTCTCCCAGCATGCAACTGCAACAAACCATCGTAAAACAATTTCCTCCAAATGACAGTTCTCCGCAGTTTATAGTACATCTGCATATTGCACAACAAGTACATAGGTGGCAACAGACGTGCAGACAGATTTACCAGGATTATGAACTTTGAATGAGACTTTTTCACAAGAGCAGTTGAAGGTACAATGTCTAGATGGTCTCATGCTACATTCATCCTGTCAGAATGTGAAAAACTGGACAATGTTAACCATTACTGTTCCGACTCACGGTACCAGTCAAACGTTTGCACATGCTCACTGTGGGAGTGCTCACACATTATTCCAATATGGTCTTCAAAAAAGAAATCAGCTCTTTGCACCATGTTACATAATCTTGTGATTTATTAACATGTGAAACAATACCAATAATTTAGAACTCATTTTTAATTTGCGCACTTAGACTGTATAAGTACTTAAGCCTATGTTGCCTCCATATATGAAAAGCTAAATCAAATTGACTGAACCACACCTGATTTCCATAAAGCCGGATCAGATGATCATTATGATCAACATCATCTCTTGCAATCAGTAAAGAGGAAGAATATGTTTAGCCTGTCTCTCTTAGCCTTAGACTAAAAACATGTAGAAACTGACAAAATGAATGCACACATGCACAAGCACCTCGATTTACAACTGCATCATATGTATTTGACACATGGAGCTTTTTCTGAAACAACCACCACTGGCAAATTGGCAGTATGCAAAGGTCCTGTTCAGTGAGGATGAAGATTTGAGCTGTGTAACTTTACTGCGAATGCAACTCAGCTGTTTTGGAGATGACAGACATATTTTTCACTTTTGAGGGAATAATATAGTTTTTCTCTCTTTGCACTAAAATCCTCAGCTCTACAGAGCCTTTTAATGCTTTTCAGCAACTTGTTTTGTGTTTATCGTCAACAACTTTACTTTTTTGATTCAGCTTTATAAAAATCTCAACAGCAGTTTCCTGTTGCAGAGAGCAACTGTTTTTTTTTTTTAGAAAAAAAAAAAAAAAAAAGGTTAACTCACTTTTCAACAGTAGACAAAGTTAGTGACTGGCTGGCAAAGGAAGTGGAGCTTTTGCCACCTAAAGCAAATATTTTTCTCAGGAGTTAGTAGATTCTTGACGTCTGAAAGGAGTAAATACTGGACTTACACTCGCCTAATGAATGAATGTCAACATTACCTTATGTTTGCAGGTTTTTATGAAGCTTAATCTTATAATACATGCATGGCTAAAACATTAACCAAATTGTTAGGTTGAGCAGTGTGCTCTTTAATAGCCATATAAATAGTTCCTTATTTTTATTTGTCTGGCTGGTACAGAGCAGGTTTATCAATTAACCAGGGATCCGGTGTGATAAGGCTCCTGGGTCATAGCATCTAGAAGTTATTTTAGGGCTGAGCAATTTGAAAAATCAGGAGAGAGCCAGACCCAACACTACAGAAACTACTGTCTTCTTGTTAAATGATCACACGTGAGGTTAGGGAATGAACTTGCTCTCGACATGCCAGGAACTACGAGGGATTCCTGTAACAGTAGTAAATTATATACAGTATGTCAGTGTTGTGTTTACAGCTTGTTGAAAAAAAAAAGCAGATTTATCATTTATGTGTACTAAATCAATAGCATATCTAGTAGCCTCTCACTGGGAATATTGGCAGTATATCATGAATTCAAAATACTTGAGTACACTGGTAGAAGGTTATCAAGTTCATCAGGTCTTATCTACCCACATTAATTTACGGCCATAACATTCATCAGCACTTTCAAGTCCGGTGGCTGTCAGGAATACAACTGCTTATCTCACTGCTGTTGGTCAAAAGTGAGATAAGCAACATTTCAGGGCTCTTTCATTTCTCTGCTCTGCAACAAAAGGAACAAAGTATGCACACAACTTAAACAGCTGACTTCAGTAAACATTTATGAAACATACTGTACATCATAACCAAGCATTCAAGGTTCACTTTCCAATATGTCTTCTTGATTAGGGTCAAATTTATGAGGCTACGTGACTCTAGAACAAGTCTGTATAACACTCTGAAAAGCTGTTACGACCAGTTATTTATTCTAAAATTCCAAATGAGATTAAATGAGATACTGACATTTCACTTGACATTAACCATGTGTTTGTTTTGGATCGGATTTGAACTATAGTACAAATATGAAAAACACAGTTTCCTGCTCATTTGCTCAAATTGTAAAATAAAAAGAATCCCCAGAAAGCTTGTTTTCTAATCAGCCTTGTATGTCAGTCTTCGTCTTTAGTGATGCTCTGAGTTCTCATGAACAATTACAGATAAGTGTTAGTCCAGGTGAAAGGGCGTCAACACAGGCTGGTCTTAGTTCAGTTCAGTAGCCTTCATTGTCCCAGGTCACCTCATAGTCTGGATATCGAGCCTTCAGTTTCTCAGTAGTCACTGCGTGGTTTGCTCTTCCAAATCCCTGTAATAAAAAATATCACATCAATGTTCCATTAGAGTTAGAACAATAACCACTTATTTAAGGTAAAATGGAGCAACACTGAATTTAAAGGAATAATGCAAAAGGGATAATTTATTAATTATCAGTCTTTTTAGCTAATAATTTTGGGTTTATGGTCCATTCTGTGTACTGTTGTTGTCTTGATAATCTCAGACTTTATTCAGCAGGAACCATCTCTCACCATGGAGTATCCATAGACGTGGATCTTCTTGGCCTGGGAATCGTGTTTGATCCTCCCACCTCCGATACACTCACAGTCCAGGTGGCCGTCCTTTTCCAGGTCCTCGGAAACCTTGTCATAGATATCAGCTGCAAGACATGCACGACAAATCTCTAAATATAATCTATAACAATGAAAAATACAGTATGCTCAGCATTTATATTGTTGGTTATGATAGATGAATAATGTGAAGCACAGATTTTGGCATTGTTCAATATAAATTTTATAAATAACAGCTGTGCTTCAATTTTGGCTTAAACACAACATTTGTTTGTTGTAAACTTGTGAATGAAGCCTCGAGTGTTTGAGTCATCAACTCTCCATAAAATATGTTTATGCATCATCACAAATGGCTGCTTGTTGTGCAGATGGGCTGCCTCCATCTGGTGTTTTTGACGAGGTCGATGCCTTATTAGATCACGGTCTGTGCTTCACATATAAACTTATGTGTGGAAATAAATATTGTTATAAACTGTTTTTAATCACCACATTTTCTATGGAGAGTGGAAATCAAACAACTGAATAAAGAGAAATACAATACACATTCTAATTTGTATGTAAACATTTCCTGTGTCGTAACTGAATAAAAACTTTCGTTAAATCACAATTTAGCCTCTTTAATAACTGAATCATTGTTTTTAATTGTGACTTTAGTCATTTTTTCATGCCACATTAAAATCAAATCACAACACAAAGTGGAGAAGATGTATTGCATTTCAGTGTTGTCCAGCAGAGGGCAGCATAGACCCACTTATTAGTATGGGATGGTTTTATTTCCCAGTATGATTCATTCAAGAGACAGTCACCGATACCACTTCTTTCAGACCGAGTACAAGTACTTACATTAGGGTACTTGCTGACACGGAGTACGGATATGAGTGCAGAATAATATCATTTAAGCTCCTGCAATGACTTTCAAAACCTGTTGTATTTTCATCCGCTCTTTCTCCCTTTCTGATTGTAACAAATTAAATAAATAACATCATGCTGTTGCTGACACTTTAGAATTCGTCTCTGTGTTTGTTTTCCTGCACAAACATGTCATTGCCACACATCTCACTTAAATATAACCTGTAACACATTCAGTGGATTTCAGTACCACCAGAACTTTGACTGCAGCAGAACAACTGAAGAAACTGAAGAAGCCGAAATTTCCTGAAACAGGCTGCTGATATGCTTCTCCACAAAGTCATCCATCTTTGGTATTCAGTTTCTGTGATGTGATGACAGCTGGGAATCTCATACCTCGGCTCCAGTGCAAAGAGAAGACAACCAAATCCTGTATTATCTACAGCTGACAATGACTGCTCATCAAAATCAACGTACTGGGTCGGAGCTCTTTTCTACCACTTGAGGGTTGTCTCCAGATATTTTCCCTCTCTTCTCCGTTTTCTGCAAAGTTGGCTTTTGCGTTGTGATGGTTCTTTAGATGTTTCATAAAATTGCTTGAGTTTAATGAGCTGATTTTCACTGCCTTCTTGCCAAGAACAGAAAAAGTTTGCAGTCTGCTCTACTTCTGCCATCATCACTTCTCCTAAAATACCTCCAAACTGCTGACGTTGCTCCTCCTCCATTTACCTGCTCTACTGATAAGAGTTTAACATCACATTGCTGGAAAGTGATACCAGATGCAGTTGTATTGTATTAGATTTGTTTCCCCATTTTGAGTTATTTGAATATGAGTCCATGACCACAATATTGTACTGATACCTGATATTGGTATTTATATCGGCATTTGTATTGGTACTTGATGGTGGTATTGCTGCATGCTGACTTAACCTGTGTGTTATTATTAAAGGAATAATGCAATTTAAATTTAAACTACAAACCTCTCAGTTGGACACAATACAATTCAACAGCACCTCAAACTACATCCTCCAGAAAGATCCCAGGCCTGCAGATAAATCAACACATGTCTGAAACAGTCTCAACATAAACATAACCTTCATGGGTCTGTAGTATTAGATTGCATTAGTTTCTGGAGGTCCCTAATAAACTGGGCACTGACTGTATTGTTAGTTAATGTGCTCCCTTAATGAATCAGTCATGTAGCTTCATACAGTCCATGTATCTAACCTGGTCTCAGGTTATGTGGGGACAGGTTAGCCCTGTTAGCTCGGTGCTCCTATCTCACCGTGGTACTCAGCCCAGCCGTATCCTCGGACTATGTCCACCTCGGAGTCGTCCCCCTGCTCCTTGCTGTGGACCCGGATCAGGACGTACTTGAAGACGCCGGACTGGTCAATGTCCGCCTGCGGGATGTTGGCCATCAGAGCCGCAGCCCTGGTCTGAGTGCACATGTCCGACCAGAGCAGAGCTAACACGAGCTAATAAGCTAGCAAAAACAAAAAGCTCGTATCTTCTCCACAGACTCCGTGACTATTTGCTCAGAGAGCTATACCGCCGTGTAGGCCAGTTTTATTTTGACATGAAGCAACATAAAGCCGTTACAACTTGAAACGGTTCCTCCAGTTCCGCCAGGAGCAGCAACAAGACTTCCGGTCAGATCTTTCAAAATAAAAGCCACGGGCCAGGTACTGAATCCTCAAGTTAGATTTTCCATGTACCATGAAGAGCAAGACTGAAAAGTGTTTGCTTGTATCACCTCTGTTTGTTGTGGTCACAAGAGTTCTATGTTTTATCTGTTCCCAGGTAAATAACTGCAAAGCCTACCTAACAACAACTCAACCTGTCTTTTGAAAAGGTGAACACAAACTTCAGGCACCAGGCAGCAATGTTATTTATTCTCATATCATTTATTCTGTCAAAATTCATCCAATTAAGCGCTTGGAAGTGAACAGGGGGACTTCAGGGGCTATTAAAGATTTCAGTTGGGGCCAGTTCACGAATTTGATTCCACCTCTGGACCAACCACAACAATTTATATAATAGTAATAGCCTATAACTCCAAACAATGAACTAGTTTGAATGGCATTTTCTCATAATTTGTTCCATGTGATATTTAATTTATTAAACTCATCCCAATAACTTTGCATTCACTGAGTAGGTGCGACGATTAAACTGTAAATCACATTACAGTTCAACTGTATCTGAAATTAATAAACAATATCCGCTTTTATTCTGAAGGCAAAGATGCGACTATACCGAAAGTGATCTGCACATTTCCGTAAAGCAAAGCATTCCGGAGGTTGTAGTCCAGAACAGCCCAAAGGCGGGTAGAAGTATTAGCTAAATTAAATGGACCCAAATAAAGAAGTTTTCCTTGAAAAAACGAAGAACAAAAACAAAACATTTATTTTGTTATCAGGGTAAAACATACAAAGTGACCACACAGAGAAAACAATGTAATGTCATGATAATTCAAATTTCACTATGATGGAATAACTGAGCATTAAATGTAGCTAATTCTAGTGACATGATGATAAAGTATAACATTTATTTAATCTATAATCTATTTTCACACTCGTTTAATCAAACTTTGACTGAATGGATTTAAAGCGATAAACAGTAACTTGCACCAAAGTTGACTAGGATTGTCTAATTCTTTCTACATTATAAAAAACAACAAAACCTTATTATATCATCAGAATAATTCTACAAATTCGAGAATATACATAGAAATTCAACACACAGGGGCTCTACTGGATCTGACACATCTTTAAAAAAGGCCCCAGACACTGAAAAGCTGCTACCAAAATCTTTGTCGAGTACAGCTACAAGTCAAGAGTTGCCTTTGCAGTTTCATGCCAGGACACCTGGGACATATTGGAATGACTTCACACTATGCTGCAGCACAAACATCTTGAAATGCAATAAATGATAATGTTTAAGACCACTAACTATCTGTTTGATGTAAAATGATTTATATTTGTTGATAATATTTTCATGCAAATATTTTTTGGAGGGAGAAACTGTTTTCATGTTTCATCTCAGCCTGTGATGCAGACGAGGTGGACGGGGAAAAGCAACACACTGTCAGCATGCACCAATAGTACTGTATGTAATCCATACAATACTTTATGTTACTGACTATTCAAAATAATATGGACTAAAATGTGAATAAAAACTTGCAACTGAAAAACATCTTTGAGTACAAATAATTAAAAATAGTGACTTACATATCAAACTGGTAGTTATTTCCATAGTGTGCTTCATTTGTACTGTAACAGTGCTTCAGAGAACAGTCACACTTTCTACAAAAAACAAAAAAGCTGGAATTTCTTACATTCCATACAACCAAAAATTGGTTTAACTTTTCAAGAATAAAAATTACATTCAGACCTGGGCTGTAATGCCAATACCACCAAGGGCGTACTGTTTTTAAGCCAACAGCACAGTTAGACAGTATTTGGTCAGTGACATGTTTTTATTGTGTTGGCTCTGTAATCCAGTGCACTGGATTGGAAATGGAAGAAAGACTATGTAGTTAAACCCACTTTAATTTGAGGGTGTTTGCATCTATATCAGATGAATTGTAGTCATTTTTATATACAGTCGTAAATTTTAGGGGACTGAGACTAATTGAACAAGTTAACACAACTCCAAATAAAGTCATTATTATTATGCAGTAAAATTCTTTTCACTTAGTGAACAGTCTGCATGTTTAGGATCATTGTCCTTGTACATTAATCTAAAATATGCTGACTATGTTTAAAAAGGGAAACAGTTCCTACAGTGTTCACCTTTTATAGTGAGAACACCCTAAAATAAAGCTCAAATTCAGATCCAATGTGCCGGAGTACAACACACATTAAAAAAAAAACATATTACTGTCCTTGTGTTTTCCCACTGCACTGTGCGGTACTGCAGTATCTAGATGGTGCTTTCGCCGCCTCCTTTCTTCTTCCCATCACGAATTCGGAGGAAGATGAAGACCAGAACTGCCGCCAGCAGGAGGACAAAGAGAAAGATAAGTGTCCCCCACGCTCCCGGCGTCAGGGCCTTCCTCAGCCCAGCGCTCTCTGCTGGCAGTAAATTGCTCAAACTGAGCATGTAGCCCAGAGCCCAACCCACCGAGGCGTCCCCTGCCTGGAGGATCAACAAATCAGTACTGCAAGTTAGTGGAAAATGGGTCTTCATTGTTTTTACATTTGGAAATGAACACTGCAGAAATACTTGTTAGGTAAATTGACGAAGCTCTAACCTTCTTCTGGAAGGAAATGAGTGGGAACGACGTCTCATCAAAGCTGTATCCTCTCAACATGAGAATCTTAACATACACAGAGGAAGCGCAGTAGTCCTGCAAACGAGACTTTTGCTCCGGAGCAAGACGCAGCATCTGGAACAAAAACCAAGAGACTGTGTTCAAATGTTAGAATACAATGGATAAATACAATTCAAAATCATGCTCATCCACGCAAAGTGTGCGAATGTGCCTCGAGCATAATTAGAGGTCTAAGCAGCAGCACTCACTGCCTGTTTTTTGTTTTCATGAATCTTTATCTAATCTTCTTCATATTCTTATTTTTCTCCCCTAAAAGTGTTCTCGCAGCAAAAAAAGTAAACCTAAAATCTATTATGTTAATGTCTATTATAAGGTAATATGTAAGTAATATAACAGCAGGACATATGGTGAAAGAGCCTAATAAACCTTTACCATTGGTTAATAAACTGAGAATTAACCAAAGGAAATGTACATTGGTCAGGTGGCATACAAACTTCATTCATTTATACAAAAGACTTTATCCACAGACACAAATGAGATATCATACATAAATAGAAAAGAATATTACCTCATCAAAAGTCATCCTGCACACAGTCCTGGCTGCCTCCTCCAGCTGTGAAGGAGTGCTCACAGTGATACCAGTGATACGCTCCAGGAAGGAGTGAATGTAGAAGAACGCGGAGAACGCCTGAGAACACAGAACAAAAAACTCAGACTGTGGAAATTAGTGGCACAGTAAATCAAATCCAAAACAATGTCACAAAAATGCCTACAGCTTATGCTTCTATTTTGGTCTTGGAACTTTGAGGCCATATTGTCCTTTGTTTATGAAAATGTTCAAGTTCTCATTATCAACATGAATTGCATGCAGTTGTCGTGTGCATTTCTGCTCTTTAATTACAGTAATTCTTATACCATTACAAGGTTAGGCTATAAACAAATGTTCCACCTCAGCATATATTTATCCATTCATTCTTTCACTAAAATAAGATACTTGAATACAGTTCAGAAGTTGACAGTTCAAACTGTTGTTTTTGTGGAGACCATGATAGTATGAATATGATGAGCTTATATATAGACACAAACTCTTTAACAGTACAGCAGGTAGTTTCACTTGAAATGCCAAAACTGCATTGAACACTGCCACTGACCTTTTGTCAGCCTGTGCACAGGTTGACCTTTTGTCTATAAAGCCACCAGTGTGTATAACCCCTCTTCCCTCCAGCCGACCTTACCACAAAGCTGCCGGTGACATTTGGCTGGAACACTTTATCAAAGGAGCACCGGGAGAAGGGGCAGCCGTCGAAGGAGAAGATCTCAGACACGTTGCCCAGACAGTGTTCATAATGTCCGCTGCCTTGTACCGTCAGAGAGGCCTGGGAGTTGTAGGAGCTGGGTTTGTACTTTTCAGTACATGGAGAGTTGAATATACTGTTCAGCTTTAAAGTTCTGCTGTGGCCTGCAGGATAGCAGGGGTGAGTGACCGACCCAGAGTAACCCTGAGACTGAGAGAGAGAGACACAGCGAGTGATATGACACATAACATGACACTCAACAAATCCATTCAAAATACCATTAGAGTTATTCCTTATATTTTTAAAGAACCTTTTAAAATTGACAAATACTGGCATGGGTGATTTTACTGGGAAATTTTAGTTTATCACAGATATATCACCATGGTCTAATATATCATATATAAGTCACATGTTACTGCAGTAAACATATTTTTCTCCTCCAGAGAAGTTGATATTTCAACTGTAAAATGTCCTGCTCAGTAAATATGATCATCACAGTTCTTTGAGAACCAAAATTTAAAGGATCTTTTTCAAAAATGTTTGTTCTTACAATGTCTTTATGTCATAAGTGTAATATTCAATTTAAAGTAATTCCATTTATAAAGCACCAAATCACAACAGAAGTTATCTCAGGGCACTTCCAGATAATACTCTTTAAAATATTATATACAGAGACCAAACAATTTCCATCATGAGCACTTGGTGACAGCGGTGAGGAAAAACTTGCTTTTAACAAACACAAACCTCGAGCAGAACCAGGCTCTTGGTGAGCAGCCATCTGCTTTAAACTAGTATACTGTATATTGTAAGATATATCACTATGTATTTTTTCTCTCAAATGTTGAAATATCAGCATCTGCCTCAAAAATCCAGCAAGCCTGGTGGTCAGGCTCTAAAGCAGCTTTCATGCAGATTTCATACATAATGTTATTAATTTTTAATATATGTGCATTATAGTTTAACACATACCTTCACATGTTTGAAAAAAATATCCAACTACAATATAGAAAGCAAAACTATACTTTCTGAAATCGGCATGTACATAGAACGTTGCACATTTTACAATTCATAAAGCTGCATGTCATTATTGTTAAGTCTGGGTCTAAAGACAGTGACAGTTAATGTAACTTTTGGATCCTGACCATAGTTGTCACTATCTACTCTACGCAGCACGGCTCTTGTTGTAACTGCCAGAATATTCTCCAGTCCACACGGGTCATGTCCCTAAAATTGTAGCATGATATCGTGACATGCTGTTGTCTTGAGGTATAAAAGTTTCAGGTTCAAGGTATTCACACCTGTGTTATTACAAACTGTAAATACTATTTAAAAAAGTCCCTTACCACTACATGATGACAAATGATGACAGATTGTTTCATTTTGCTTTTAGTGAGTGTGGGATGTTACTGTACCGTCACTAAATGAGCCAGCAGTCTCTTGAGGACCTGGTCCTGGCCGTAGCACAGGAAGCTGTGTGTGTACAGAGAGTACTCCTGGCCATACAGACGCAGTTTTATCATGTCGTGCTCGTCCTCTACTTCCTCCTGAGTCGCAAACGTGATCTGGGTGGACGCCCCGCCAAAATCAAGCGCTCCCACGGTGGGCCTGCCGGGGCTGAACCAGCGGCCCACGAAACCATACTGCAGAGAAATAAAAAGGGAGACGCAGATGATTATTGGCTATTTCCTGTTCAGTTTCTTAAGGGCAGCTGTCCATTTCAAGGGGAGGAATAATTTCACAATCTCACTCTGCCTGTCCAAACTCCCCCAGATGACCCAGAGATTCATCTCCACTAACAAGCTGATAACAAGCAGCTGCCTCTGACATCAGTGGGAATAGTGATATACCATTAATACTGTTGAAGAGGCCACTAGGTGTCATCAGTCACCCTCTAAGTAAGCTTTAAAACGCAAACAGCTGCAATCAGATTATCTTCACACATTTAAGCAGAAAAACAGGACAAATATTTTAAATGAATTAATTAATGGGAAATTTACACCATCCTGCTTCACTAAAGTAGAACTGTCCCCATTAGTCTGCTGTTGCTGTGCATTAAAGATTTCTAAATGAATCATCAT
This sequence comes from Centropyge bicolor, assembly GCA_037975185.1. Taxonomy (NCBI): domain Eukaryota; kingdom Metazoa; phylum Chordata; class Actinopteri; family Pomacanthidae; genus Centropyge; species Centropyge bicolor. The sequence continues at coordinate 1,275,980 of JBBMOC010000048.1, forward strand.
CCCACTTCATCCCTGTTCAGGTACCTTTATGAAGTTCTCTAAGAGATAGTTGACGGTGACCCAGCCGTACGCCCCCTCCTCTTGACCGCTCAGTATTGCCGCCCCCCGGTAGCTGAAAGGGTAAGACTGGATTTTGTTGCCAACCTCCTGTAGAATCTGAACCGACTGCTCCGGGCTGGAGATACTGGTTGGGAGAAACAATTTAACTGAATTGTTACAGCTGCAGTGGGTGACATATATTCAGAGGTTTAGCAGTTTTCATAAACCTTGCATGCAGAACTTAAGGTTGGGATTTACAGTAGTCTTTGAAAACCTTCATGGAGACGGCAGAGTGAAATCAGATGAAAATCAGTCATGTGTTTGCAGCAGGCAGGACGTTCCAGCACCTGATAACGACTTCAACTGGCCCATCAATCTCCACAAAAATCCCCAAGTGAACTCATCCCAGTCAGACAGCTGAAGACAAAATCTGTCCATCACTTTATTACATTTTAGTAATGTAAACAGTGCCTTGTTCCTTCCTTTCCATACTTGCGTCCGACTGATGAATTGTTTAATCCAGATAATCCTTTGCCTGTTTGTTTATTCATATTAAAAAACTTTAAGTCACCACATCCCATCAACATGTCTATCAGAGCAGTCAACAAAGATTTCTCTGAGCAGGAATTTAATAAAAAGCCTGAGCTGCAAACAGCATTGAGGAAAGTGATGGAGAGAGCGTTATCAACAGTTAAATTAGTTACATTAGTGCCAACATTTTATGAGTGCAAAGAAATGCTTTGAATGCACAGGCAGATAAAAATAGGCCTCTCCCTCATATTGTAGAACACGTCTGTACTGAGCAAAAGATTTACATATTCACCATTGAGCAAACGATCAGGAAGCTGTTTCTGCTGCGTGTTTGCATGAAGTCAAACCTCACCTGCTCTGCCCTCCTAAAGCTGCATGGACAGTCACACTGTCACTGAGTCACTAGATGATCGATCAGATTGCTAGTTAGAACAACAAGAACACGCAGATAATCTGAAGAAAAATGTCTCCAAGACAGCAAACTCCACGCATGACTAGTTAGTTCAGTTTTGCTTACTACCCATTTCTACTTATTATAAGATTAATAAATATACTGTTGTACTGCTAAAGAACTTTTATAAGCAGGAAAATCGGGAGGCAGCAATTTACAGTAGTTTGTTAATTTCATGTGTTGGAGGACAGGTAATGCATGTTTGTATTTCCTTATTACAATTAAAACATACAAAGAAATGATGAGAACGTGCAGGGCTCATATCTTATGAAACACAGGCCACTGACAGCTCTGCAGGCAAAATATGTAACTGTGTAATATGAGATAAGATGTACTCTTTCACTGAGTCAGTTTTTGTGTACAGTCATTCAAACACACAGAAGACACTGAATGACATCAGCCACCAATATGTCATGCATCCCTACATCCCTATGCTTTATATTTAGTTAACGTTTTAATGCTGGTGTTAAATTGCATGAGATAAATAACTCTGTTTTGAAGATCATTTTACTGTAGAGGAATTTTAGCTGTATTATTATACTGTATGAAAGGATTGGAACCAGGACAGAGGTGAGGTACTGTATGTGAAAGACCAACCAGATCACATAGAAACAAAGCAAAACAAACACACACACGCAGACTCACTGTAGAAGCCTCATGCCAGCTGTGGCTCCCAGGTACACAGGTGTGAGCCGGTGTCTTTCTTTGGGGACGTCCTTCACCGCCTGGTCCAGACATGCCTCTAAGCTCTGGCCTGCTGCTCCCTGTTGGCCTGCATAGCTGGAGATTCCTCCTCCTGAGAGACAGATGAAAAGGGTAAATCTACCAACATCTGATTACATTAAAAACAAGCAGAGTCTTGTTCTTGTGTTGAGATAAAACAATGATAGCTGTTGTGAACCACATGCATCATGACGTAAATCAATCACACCTACAAGTTACCTGGAAAAACACTTCCTTCCTGTTAGTAGAAGTCTCTGATAATAGACTTATCAGGAAAACAAATGTTACAAATATTTGAGGGATCTTGTGGCTCTTCAATCATCTGATTTAATTTAGGAGTTTGTAGTTTTGCATGTCTTCTTCAGACATCCATCTAAGGGTCAAAGGTCACTTCTGACTGGGACATCTTTACAATTATGAAACATGACAAAGTAAACACCATGTTCATGACTAATTGTGGAAAAAAGTGTTTGTTTATCTAAGCCAAGAAACATAAAAAGCCTTTGGCGGGACAGGAGTGGCAAAGCACGCAGCTCAGCTCCGACTCATGCCTGATTCACTACTGCCTGAGACAAACATTTGCTTCACTCGTGACTCAGTTAATTAACAAGAAAATTAACTGTACATAGTATAAATATACATTTAAACCAGTATAATTTGTCAGTTTTTGAGTAAGGACTGGAGGGGTCATACTGAGTGCATATTATTGGTGTAAATGATCATCGGAAGATTAAAGGTTTATTCCAATGAAAACCTGTGTTTTAAATATAAAAAGTTCTTGCTCTTAGTTATGTGACGTTATGCAAATAATGTGGGATGGAAAAGACTTCATGTCTGTCATTTCAAGACTATTGATTTACCTTAATTACCTTGAACAGTACAATTTGGATGTTGGAGCTTGGAAATGAACAGTAATTAAAAGTTGGACATTATAATTACTTCCATATGATGGCAACCCACAAAAGTACCAAGAACGTCAACAAAAACTCGTCCAAACATTTCCATAACTCATCCTACTTCTCTGTCCGTCTGCACGCTCAGTGTGTTTCAACCAATCGCATGTTCACCATAATTTACCCAAACTTGGCTGATACGCAGTTTCCATTTCACACTAGTGCAGGTACCTGAGCCAAGAAAGTACCAAAACACCACTAAAGACTTTGTGAACCACGTCTGCAGCATAAATCACTCACTTATCTTCAGCTTTCACACAGTATATATCCTCTGTGAGCTCCCACTCTTGCTGACAGATATGCCAAGATACAGAGCTTCCATTTGTATCTATAATAGGCAGCTATCATACTAAAAATAGAAAGAACAGATAGTGTTGCAGCTGTGGTTTGAAACATTTGGGTTTTGCACATTTTTTTGTTAATTGTGAATCTTGGTTGATGTTGGAATGTGTTGTAACTGATGGGAATCTGAACTGACTGGAGATGATGTCCCCTGAGAAGAAGGAAGTTATGAACCTTTCAGAGCTGCGTCTTAAAGCACAGATTCTTGATGCAGATAGTGCCGATACTTACCCTTCACATGACATTCGCTGTGCTGGGTGACCACGCCTGTACCATTTTGCTTGTCTGCCAGCCACTTGTATATATACAAAGCTGTGTGAGAAGATCCAGCATCCAAGACGATCCCATACTATAGAGAGTAAAAGGCAGAATGAAAATATTAAAAGAGGGAAAAACAGTGACAGGGGGTGAGACTAGAGACAGCTAAGCATTTCCAAAAGACAGATCTTTTTTCTGATTTTTGGATTCTTGGAGGCATTTAACTGCAGAGTAGGTTAACTAGTATGAATGTATGAATCTATCCAAGGTGACTTCCATTCACATACCGATGGAACAGCTATCGGCAATTTGGGATTCAATATCTTGCCCTGGCCCCTGCAGCAAGGGCCAGGGATTGAACCACCAACCACTCTATCTCCTGAGCTACAGCCACCCCCATATTATATCAAAAGTACTCATATGTGGCAGACAGATGCTGATTGCATTGCATTTTCACACCATCTAAAAACACTCAGCTATCAGAGATTTTAACATTGCACATCTTCACCGCTGTGTTTTGTAATTTGACAAATGGGAAGAAAATAAGATAAGAAAATAAGAGCAAATATGTTGTGTCCACATTTAAATTGTGTTATTTATATGACTTAGAAATAATTCCAGTTCTTTTGTCTGCACAAATGTCAAAGCTCTTCACCTATGGTTTGCTCTGTAAAGTCACTGAGTCAGGAAACTCATGCTTTGACTTTTTGTATGCACAGACAAAGAAGAGCGCAGAGATGAGAGGAACAAGGAGCATGGTCACTAGCACGGTTATGGACCTTTCATTGTTGCAGTAAAGGTGAATGGGTGACTGGGCATTCAACTCTCAGGTGCATCAAATCATCCCATTTGTGGACGCAGCGTCTATCTTCACACTTTATTAACATATGCCAAACATAAAATATTATTGTTAGAAAGTATCTGAAGCATAGAAAATGCTTCCTGAAATGCCATGGTCTACTTGCTGTGATGAAAGACCTGTTGGCTCTGACAGTTCTTTCACTTTCACTACCCTGGAGAATAATATATTACAGCTACTTTGATGTCTGAAAGGAAACACAATGTAGAAATCCAACCATGGAAGAAGGTATGTGAGTGACAAGCCAAGGGAAAGGGACCACATACACACACACACTCATAAATCCATGTGTAGAAATACACATACACATGCTCATCCTTCCTCACTCGTGCATTTGCAAAAACACGACTTCTCCCATCAGTACAGCAGCGGAGCAGCAGCATCACGTGGAGGCGTGCTTCGTGCTGTCTCATAACATTTTCTCATTACTGCTGTGCGGTCAGGTGTGAGCGCTCTCTCCAGCACTTGCCAAAAACACAGCTCTAATGACCTGCTTTGTCCTTTCATTTGATGAACTATGAGAACTGCTGCACTTGTCTCCCTGCAAAATGTGAGAAAACCCCTTTTGTGTCCTTCTTTGTGACTGGTCGGCGGCATTGTTCCTGACTGAAAGGGCTGCTACATTATACTAAAACAGGAACCATGGGATATTTAGCCGCTAACACAAAAACGAGGGAGCAGAGGAAACAGAAGCTGGAGTTGATCTGTACAGCAAATCCTGCTCTGAATGCCAAAACAGCTCTACAGTTTCATGCCTTTCATGGTTTTCAGTTGGAGCTTGCTTTAATTATATAAAGCCAAATAAGTACAATACAACAAAAACCTTTCAGAATTACATCTTCTCCAGCACTAAAGCACAACAGTCTTCATCCTCAGGACAGCAGGACCTGTTGTTTCTTCCTATGGTTTTCTGTTCATTAAACCTTGATTTCCAATCGGACTGAAGGGCAGTTTCTTAAACCACAAGGTCGCTCCACAGATTCCAGTCTTTCATTCCAATCAGGCAACTTCGTGATTTATCAGCATTTGAATCCTGAGGTCACCGGAGTGCATCTGTGTCACAGTGTCGGAGATGACAGCCACAGCATTCTGCCCTCAGCTGATCTTCAAACAGGGAATCAACCTCAGAAACAGATCAGATGGTATTTGCACTTTCAGGTTTTTTTATGTTAACAAATTTGACTGATGGTTTTGAAAATGAAAATGGCAAAGTCCATTTCATATTTCACTTCATAAATACAGGCTCTCTGATGTTCTCTGTTTAATTTGGAGTCTGAATTTCAGTTTCAATTGCGTCAAAGCGCTGATTTGGTGATGAATAGGTGTCCAGGTTAAAATGAGATCAAAACTGGTTTATATCATTGTTGTTTTCTATAAAAACATCTATAAAATTTATGGCCCAGTTTTTACATCAACACGTGTTTTGATCTGGGAATCATTACATCAGTGCTCACATGGCAGCTACTGTGGTGTGTTTCCCAATATTAAAATGTTCATAGATATGACTTTTTGTCACACGTAACATACAGACCCCCTGGAGGTATCATGGAGAAAAAAAAGAATTTGTGTTCATAATTTAGTAATTTGAGCACTTGGTTTAATAATTTGTGCCAATTACTAATTCATTCTCATGATTTATTATCATAGTATCTATTTTGCTTTCTCCCCTCTGACAGAGGGCAGCTAAGGCCTTTAGCGTGATGCATTCAGTCAGTTTGACATTTGAAGATGACAAAGACATTAATGAAAAATGGAACAGAGCTCCAAACCAGAGTTTTTATGAACTGGATGACATCAAATATCAAAATATCATCAAAGTCATTCATCCTTTGACATATGTATAAGGGACCTAAAACACAATGCACAGCCAAACCTCAAAGTATCAACATATCTTAGTCAAGGATCTAAATAAAACAGTGTTAAATCCTTTTTGTCCATAATGAGAGTGTATACTACTTATAAGACATGATGGCATGAGGTTGATAAATTCTGCTAAATCAAATGAGAAATGATTAGATCGAGAGCAGTAATTATGAAATAGTATGTGCAAATCAAGTTTTTTGGACACCTCCTGGATTCCTGGATAATTCAGACATATAACAGATAATATTCACATCTGATTTTTATTTCATTGAATCATCTAAGTCTCTTTTGTCTGTGTACAGATAACATATGACTTTACACTTTCAAGCTGAAAACACCAAAGTCCAATTTTGCATTGCAGGTGACAGTCAGTCCTTCTCATTAACGTCTACAGAGTCAGGTGACCTTCTTCATCCTGCATGATCAGGTGACTTTCAAAATGGTAACAATAATAAACATGTGGTGAGGATGTTGCATTAAACTACTTGATTAGGTTTAGAAAAAACGATGCTTTGAGTTTAAGTGAGGATCCTCCTTTCCTCCTTTAAACATGTCAACCTTAGCATTTGGTTTGGTCATAGGACAAATTTTCAGACATTTCTTTATGCAGGTATTCTCACCTGCTCTCAAAGAAAATGAAAGAGAATGATTAACACTTGCTCAATCACCTGCAAGCAGCTTGCATGAGCAAAGTCCTGCAGATTGAAGAGACAGGGCTGCTTTAATCTTGTCCCTCCTTGACTTCCATATAGTTAAGTTCCAACATCTGATCAGAGGAAATTAAACAAACTCTTGATTCTGCAGATAAAAAAATGCAACTTAAAACCAAACAAGAGACTAAAGGAGTGTAACGCCACAGCTTCCTCTCTGCTCCACTAGCTTTGCTCGCACCATCCCCGACAGACAACCTAACACCGATCCGAAAATACCCGACCTTACCATGAACCCGGGGGCCTCCTGCACGTCTTCAGTGGGGATGGTGAGGAGCAGGATGGCAACAAGTCCGAACAGCAGCAGCGCGACGGGGACGAAGGGACGAGCTGCGCGCTGAGCCATGAAGCCACCGGGAGACGTTCGCGCACCGGCGGAAATTTGAGCGCTGCCTGGCTCGAGTAGAAGTGGCCCTTATCACAGCCCAGCCTGTGGTTCACGCTTCACCTGCTGCCTGCGACTCCTGTTTTACATTTCACTTGAGCCAGCAAAGCCTGACCTGAATTTATGATCCAAGTCCTCCTCCATGTGCCTGCAACCTTCTTCCTCCCTCGGAGCCTGAAAGCAGCTCCCAGGCTACTGGTGCCATGCAGGGAAAAATGTTTTTATGATGCTCAGAGCTGCTCATTCACATTCAGTGGTTATTCAGGTTGGGGATTCAGTGTAATCTTCATCTTATGTAAGAAAGAGAAAAAAAATAATCACATGATTCATAATTATTCTGTCATCAATGGGAAAACAAGGGGTGGCCCTAAAGCTGGCAGAGGGCCACATTTGTAGGCTGTTGGGCTGAAGAGCTGGGGAGCTGCTTGTTGTTTTTGTCCTGTATTTGCATGTGAATGGGTGCAGCTTAGAACCTGACTTGCAAATGTCATCCACGTTTGAATGTCTGAGTAAAGCATGGAAATGAAGTTTTCACTTAAAGGCCTATACTTCCTTTGTACGTGCACTTTTTTTTAAGTGTCTATTTTTGCTGAAATCCTGTTCTGAAGGTGTCTAAATTTAGCTGAATATATAATGAGTTATTTTGAAGGAGCTTGTGAATATTGCACTTGAGTTATTCTTCAAGTTGTCACTCAGGTCACTATTTTTTATTTTTGTATCCTTCACAATATGTTAGATAGTTGGAAAGAAAACCCTGAATATCATACTGGTAATCACAAGTGCTTAAACAGAAACATTTTCTTCACACACCAAATTACTGCATTTCACCCAATGACTGACCTTAAACAGAGGTGATTGATATCTGTCATAATGACACATGTTCAATCAACAGACATGACCTTTATTATAATGGCTAATATGGCTATAAGGGGGAAGAGATGAGCAAAAATGAGCCCACAATGTCAAGAATGAAAGACGTAAAGAAGAAGCTGTGATAACTGAAATAATAAAAAATAGAGATCCTGTCATAAATGGATACCATAATAACTAAAACAATGAGAAATAATAAGTTAGATTACTAAATTGGAAAAAAAAAAATTACCATGCAAAAATTGTACTGTGAATTCAAAATGGCGGACCTCCTGTTGGTTATGGGGTATGGCCCCTGGAGGCTTTTTTTTAATGTCTTGGGATGTTACATGTGCCTACTGAATTTAGTACATGTAGGTTAAGCATACTGCGAGGGCTAATTTGTTGAAATTTTATAGGGGGCGCTATTGAGCTGTTCAATTTTCACCATTTCTGACACATGGGCAAAAAGTTTTGTAGCCCCTCAAAAATGTGATTCACTTGGACAAATAAGAATAATAATTCCTTCAGTTTCAGTAAGGCCCTTGCACTGGTCAATTCTCGGGCCCCAATAAGGAAAATGAGTCTTTGTAAATCAACCTTCGGCTATAAATCACATCTTCCCAGTGAAGGCCCAATCGGCACCCGGAGTCACATTAATCTCTCTGACAGAGTGTGACAGGGTGTCGGCTGTGATCAGGGCAGAAGGTCAATGGACCAGAACAAACCCGACAATATGCTGCGACCCACCTCTGCCTCTACAAGGTATGTCATTAATTAACAGTGACAGGCACGGTGTAATTAATGATGACACCCGTAATGTAATTAAAGATTATACTGAGTGTGACTGTGTTTCTGCTGTGTTACACTGAGGTAACCAGTTTTATTTCACCTATTGAAAGAGTCAAAAAATACAGGTTTCAAATTAGTCTAAAGATATACTGTATGCTTGTCTATTTCATTTGTCATTGACATTTTCAGAGGATAACAAAAAAAATAACATACTACAATATATGGAAGAGACATAAACCATTACAACCAGATGACTTGATTAATAAGATTGAGAACCAGCCATGTTACTGACGCTGTGAAGCTGTACATGGCACAGTAGTGTTTAAATGGTAATGTCAGACACACCAACAGTGACAATGTTAATATCCTGATTGTCCAGCAGATGAGGCTGATGGGAATGTTCATGAAATCAAATGAAACGATAAATTGGAGTCATCCTGTTGAGACCATGATTGTCTGTTCACGACTGGCAATATAGTGTTTGAGATTTAGTCTGGATCAAATGGTGAAACAAACAGAGCAGGATACAGTATGTCAGAGTTAACATTGATGCTTAAGTCACTGCAAAGGACATGACATTAACTGGTTGTATAAAACCTAGTCCTCAATTGCTTTTTTATATTTTTTGAAATTATGATGCATTAGGTTTTAAAGCAATTTTGTACAAGCAATAAAAAAATGTATTATGGCTAACATATTAGTCATTTTCCTTCATCACCATATTCACCAGACACAGAGCAATATAATCATCCCATTGATTGGAGTTGTGCTTGTGTCCACCTGATGAATGTAAATCCACTATTTCCTCTCATTCATCAGCTCCTGAGGGAAATATCTGTCTCTTAACTAATGTTCCTCAGCCTTTGGCTCTGGCTCTCTGCTGCGTCCTGCTGGGCATGTCACAAACACTCGGCCTGTCTGAGCTTGTTGGGTGGAAATTGCTGCTTATGGTTTTATATGAAGTGTTGGCAAGATCAGTCAGGAGTCAACCATACAGGCAGTCTGAAGAACCAAAACCAAACCAAATTCTTCTTAGAGCTGCAGAGTTTAGAAAACTGGCACCTCTTGCACATCACAGTTTTTCATACAATCAATTGTAATTAAAAAAAAAATCGTATCCATGGTTTCAAATCACTTTACTTTTTACATTTTGCATTGCATTGAAAGGTTGTTTTTGTGTGCTACACCAAATATGTTACTGTATATGTAATTACTGTTGTTTAGAATATGTTCTTTATAAAGTCAACATATTCCCTTATGTAAGATGAGAGCAGGAAAATAAAAATTCTCCATCATGCACTGCTGCTTCACCACTGTCCCTCTGCACATGAGACCTACTTTTTCTGAATTGATGCTCCAGCTTTCAAAAAAGGAAACTCTCTTGTTTGCTTTTGATTCTTATATTAAAAAATCTCACATTTTCTTTTTGCACGTTTCTTTGTAGCTTCTTGTCTTTTTCTTCTTTCTTTGATATACAAGCTTTTCTTCTACGTTCTTCCATTTGTAACTGTGAAGCCCTTTGAAAGTCTTAAAATAGCAGTTGTACAAGTGCTATACGACAAATTTTACTCACTCCTAATTTGCAGTGATAAAAACAATATGTGTTGAAACAGTGAGTCAAATAATCCATCAGTCAGTTGGAAGAAAATGAACAATTGCCTTAGGGATTTTTTTTAAATCAACATTTTACTGACTTCTTATCTTTTACTATACAATTAACTGATAAAAATCACAGGATATGTTAGACTTGGCGATGTAAGTATATTTTATTTACAGTTGTATAAACAAGATGAGTCAATGCAAGATCTTTATTGGAAAAGGTAAGAAAAACAAGTGATTCCTCCTTTAAGGGGTTTTGTGTTTGTGTGTGCATGTTTGTGTGCGTGTGTGTGTTTTGATGCGTGCCCATGTATCACAACTGTTGTGTGAGTGTGTGTGTGTGTGTACGTGTGTAACTATAGTTTAAAACATTCTCAGCTGCAGTCGTAATACAAGCGCAGTGCGATCTCCTGAACCCCATCTACACCGAACCAGGCTCTATTTACAGTTCATTCGACTCCAGTGCGGTTCAGCTAACTGTACATGGCAACAGCAGGCATCCAAAAACCAAAGCACTGATAGAAACACGTAAGCATGCATAGGCTGGAATGAGAAGATGATCAGAAGCAGGTTCACGTTAAGAAAGCAAATTGTTTGTGTGGCTGTTTAAAAGTGTCTTTACTTCTCTTATAAAGACTTCATAGATAGCTTTTCTAATAAAGTAAAATGAAAAAGAGATTTGTGAAATTAAAATAATGCGGAGATGTTAATATTTTTGTCTGATGTGATTCTATTGTAGTTTCTTGGTAAATCAATTTTTTTTTTACAGTTTGGGAGACCCCTCAGCATAAAGTGCTACGCAGTGCCAGACACCAGAGAGGGTGTGATAGTCTTTTCAACAAGCAGCAGTGGTTTCTCAGCTCCAGAAAATGGGAAACGGCCTGTTTTCGCATCTAACCAAGTCTTGCACAAAAGCTCGGAATTTGAGCCACGCTTTCAATTCACTCGGGCTCCCTCGTGCAAAAGTTCTGCCCGCGCAGAAGTTTTGCATGAAAGGCCGAGTGCTGGTTGGGTGAAAAACCATGGCCCTTTGATGCAACCCCTCGGAGACTGGAAATGAGAAAGACTGCCGTGGCAGGAGAGAGGAAGAGACAGAGAGAGAGAGGGCGTCCCCAAGCGCGGGATGGCTTACGGCTGAGTGTCTCGGACATCAAAACACCAGCGTTACACAAGTGTTTCATCAGACTGCAAATCACTCTGTGAGTTCATACGTTCACCTGCTAGTAGTCGTAGTAAAGCTTAACAGAGTTTCTTAAAGAAGCTGAGTTCTTACTAGAAAAACACATGCATTTGGCAGATTAGTACAAAATCAAAAGGGAAAAAAAAAATCTAGTATATGCCTTCAAAATAGCAGTAATCAGTATCATCATTCAGATACACAAAGCTCTTATTCATATACAAGCACACACATGCTTCCCTGGTAATCAAGATTAGTCCTATCTTCATCGTTAGTGCCAAGATTAGTGCTTCCAAAGAAAGAAACGTCATCTAAAAACCTTTAGATAAAAACACAGGTAGTTCCTAGTAAAAAATATTTGATATCCATTGAAGCTTACAGTACGTCTTGTATTGCAGTATATGTTGTTAAGAAACTATAAGTAAACTAGTACTATGGTATCTAAGCCCTAATTGGAAGTGATATGTTGAGTACAGTACTTGCACCAGGACTAGTTTATCCATTTACTTCACCAAACTAAACCTGTCTCGCTAAAAGTTACACAGCTGGTCAGGAAATTGGAAAAGTAGTCAACATCAAACATGAAGTAAATTGTGGTGATTAAAAGGACAAAAACAAGGTTAAATAAGTTAGCTAATAACATACAGAAGGAAAAGGTTGTATATGTGAGTCAGATGGGTTCTTCTGTGCATGCTCAGGGACCCTATAAACATCGAACGCCAGGTAATCCTGACTTTCAAAAACAAGGTGCAAGTTCAGTATTTTGTCAACCACTTCTTCAGCGAGTGGTTTCCTCAAAAAGCTCCGTTGGCAGGGGGGGGTGAAATGTAAGCTTCGGCTTCGACGGCGAAGGGAACGAGGAGACGGGTTCTGCCTTCCTCTCCCCTCCGCTCCCTCCTTGTCTTGTTTCCTCTCTCCTCGGGGGGAGCGAACGAACGTCGGCGTCTCCCTCTCTCTACACCACGGTGCTGACAGACGGGTCCGACAAGTTGAGTTGGCCCGTGATGTCAGTGGGTGGGTACTGCTGCAGAGGTGAAGAGAAATGAGGGGGGAAGGAGGAAGACACATAACAGGGTGTCATTGCTTGACAAAAGCGGCGTTTGGCAGCTTTTGTCACATTAGTGTCATTATCTAAACATTCATTTTTAAAAAATCTTAAGAACACCTGTGCTTCATTTCTGCAGAAATGTAGAAGCAGGAGGGTTCTCTAACCCCTCTCAGGCACACCTTAGCTTTGTAGTGTTTGTTGAATATCTTTTTGGATTTGCAGTTTGGTCGTGCCTGAGGTGGGCTAGTCGGGAGCAGACGTAAGGTCCCGAGTTTAGACAACAGCAGGTTTGAATCGTCATTTTTCTGGCCTTACAACAACGGGTGATAATTCCCCGCCACGGGTGAAACGGACAGCTCGTTAATCTCCCCGCAGTCATTTGCACGCATGCAGACAGGCGTCTAATTTTAGCAGCTCTGGAGGAGAAGATGAATTTCAGGCCGAGTTTCAAAGCGCTGTTGTGTCGGACCCTCTTACGTCCGGTCCCTCGCTTCACTGTGCTTCTTTTAAAGCAGAGTGCGTTGAATTATAGGCGTCAAGTGCTGAGAGGGGAAACGAGATCCCGATTCCATGCAGGTGCTTCTCGTCTATGGCACCAGTGGTTTTGCTTTTGACTCCGTCTTTTGAGTGTGTGGACTGACAGCAGTAAGCCATATTTTTACATTGCTGAGGCCGATTTTTCTGCTACTGAGCAAAAATATAGAAACCTGGTGAAAGTTAAACATTGTCAATTCCATCATAAATAGAGCTTGACATGCTGTTTTTTTTGTGGAGTAGCTTCATGTTTTGGAACACAGTGAGACTGGGTGGAGTAATGAACTGGTCTTGCATCATGTTCTTTGTAATCCGACTGATTTCCAGCACGCCAATCATAATCTTGACTCACAGCACTGTGTTGGAAAAACCTGTTTCATAACATCCAATGTGCAAGAAAACATTTTGTTTGTGCAGCGAATGCATCACAAATCAACACAGTATTGCAGAACCAAAACAGGGAAGAGTCTTGCCTTGGTGTACCCGTCTCCAATTTGTCTTGACTCAATTAAGCAAGATCTTTAGGATTTAAGTGCCTCTCGTTTCAAGCTGATAGAGCCAATACATTCAAGCATGTGAGCTTCAGAAGCTGTCATGATGCAACTAACATGCTGACGGATGGGGCAACATCCAGACTGAATAGAAAAATGTTCAATCTTCCAAACGGCGTCAGAGTGGATGCTCCTCATCCCCTTGACCCTCGAGTTGCATCATCATATGGCTTACAGCCCCCATTTGGGTCTCCTCATGTCTTGTACCTTGAGGGCCTGCTAACAGCGCGCCCTACTGGGGTCAAGTGGACCAGCAAAAGAGAGACACTTCACTGACATCACAACCACAGTTAATGGTTATAGAGCTACTTATTCAAAACAGCTATGGTGACTGTTCTTAAAGTTACAGAGATTATTTCTACTTCTTCTACTGTTACTATGACAGTTACAGTCATTGGCATGCTTGCAGAGGGAGAGAGGAGCAGTGTGGCATGTGGGTGAGGGACACTGACACTCAAGTCCATTGATATCCATTAATATAAAATAAGAACATTTATATAAAATCAAAATAATGGTCAAAGACTGAGGATGGCAGATCTTTCAATTGGAGCATCTTCTTTTTAAAAAAATTACACTAAATCCTGTTTTATTTTTCCACTTTGAGCCATTTGCATTCCCCACTCGGGCTCCAAAGCCAGCATCCGAAAACCTTCGCACAGACATATTAACAATGGCGATCCCACTCTTCTTCTCTTCAAACGAGACCAATTCTATTGAGAAACCTCCAGGGGAGAATAAAGGTGGTTTTTTGTTCAATGCAGAAACATCCATTTTTAAAAAAAAAGACAGTTAAAACAAGAGAAAGAGAGAAAGACAGATCAAATTAAAACACACAAAATTTTTTTTTTACTTTGTGACTCATTAACTTAGCTTCCATTGGCTATTTCTCCCCTGAGAAACACATTCAAAACACAATGTTAGTACAGCAGCCTTTCTGTGAAGGTGCTATCTCCACAGATTATTACTGTTTTTTTAAGGGTCTCGTGCCAGATTTGGTCAGAGACCAGCTATGTCTGGCGAAGCAGCTGGGCGCAAAACGACTGCGGGTCACTGGATTGTATGAGCACTCCGAGCTTGTGGAGCACATTCTCCCAACCGCAACGAGCAGGACTTTTCAACTGAACTGTGAAGGAATGGAGAAAACCTGACACTCTCATTGTGTTGAACAAACGAGCCGAGCAGCGATACATAAATGGTGTAAAAAGTGATTTCGAAAGTTGTGTTTGTAACACAGTGAGAGTCTAAGGCTTCACAGACATTGTAGGCCGTAATTGAAACATAAAAGAAGACTGTCTTCACCACCTGAAAATACACCCTGAAAGAGGCATGCACAGTTCACAAGGACACTGAAAAATAAACAAGAATTATGACAAAGAAAATATGACAAAGCAAAAAGTAAATTGATTAATAGAAATCCATGAGTGTAATCCTGAAATAGACATGTTGATAAATAAGACAACACATTAGTTTTCTTCCTGGGAGGACTGGCCATCACGACTACCTTGGAAATGGATTTTTTGGAAAAAATGACAAAAACACCAGCGCATGCTTTTCAAACCAAAAGCAAACCAACAGCGGCTGAAACCCAAACAGAGGAAGTGCGGGCGGGATCGGTGCAAAGGAACGATGGATTTACAAAGGATCAAGCAGTCAAAAACGACAGGACACGAACACAAATATATATAAAAAAAACACACACACACACGTTTACGGATAGTAACACACACATCACAACGGCACCAAAAAAAGTACACCATCGCCAGAATCCACGTCCAAACCAGAGGCAGGGAGGAAGAGCAGCCCAAGACAAAACACCACTGGCAGACTGCTTTGCTTTTGTCACACGCCACTAATCCCATCAAAGCACCCTCCCCCAAAAAAACCTTGGACACTTGGGACGCCCCTTCCCCAAATCCAGAGCCCAGCTCCTGGCCTGGCCTGACCTGAGTTCCTGCACTGATGCCCTCCAGCCTGTAGAGAAGCTACAGATGCTAAATGGTGATGGCTGATCGATGGTGAACGGACAGACACGTGGCAGAGGCAGCGGAGCCGTGTGGAAATGGATGAGTGGAACATGGCACTGCCTGGCGCTCAGATATGGAGATGTGGGTAGAGAGGACAGAGAAAGGCAAAGGAGAGGGGTGAAAGTCGAGACAGAGGAAGAGGGGGAGGAGGCGAAGAAGAGGGGAGAGAGAGAGAGGGGGAAGAATAAACAAGGGAAGATGTTGCTTCTTCGTCTCCTTACCGTGTCTTTGGAGGACCTACGTCTCTTGATGCTGGAGGCCAGGGTGGTACTGATGGACCTAAAAGAGGCTTTCTTTTTGGGGTCGGGCTCTGCTCTACCACTTTTCCTATCCTAAAATAAATATATGTAGAAACATTATTCATGTTCTCTGGCTGGGGTGATAACCGTGGTTTCAGTCTCACCCATTCTCTCTTCCCACCACCACCACCACCACCACCACCGCCACCCGTTACCCCAGTAAATTACCTCACTTTATATTGTCTAAATATAGGGAGGGTCCTTGTGAGAACGAGACTACAGCCATTTGGAAATGTAAAATGCGCAAAGAGGGAGAAAGAAAGGGATAAAGCCTGTTAGATGTGAGAGTGGAAATAGTCTGTTCAGCCTGATATGAGGGCACTCGTCTACATTTTGTGCAACAGTATCACAGTGGGACTGCACACGATGGCACAGTAGTCCTCTAGAAATGTGCTGACACATTCACTTGGCTCCTAGAAATGCATTGGAATGAGGGATGACTAGTAAAGATGTCAGTGGTTGTGATACCTACATTGCTTTAACCATCTACGATCACATCTTCTAAACACACACTTAGAGACTTCCTCATCTCGACACACAATCTTAAATTAATGGATCGACTTAACAGTACAACAAATATGATAACAAGATATCTAGAATCTACTCTGTGCTCGACCCAGGTCAGAGTTCTGGAAAACCTTTACAAATGCAGTCCTGTCGAAAAATAAATAAAAAAGGTAAAGAAGCAGTTTTAACCATATCCTTACGTAATGGTGGGTCAATTTGGGTCCCTCCCTCCCTCATACCATCAGAGTGCCCCACAGCTACTCTCAGCACAATAACTGGGTGTTTGTGTGAAACAAAAAACTCATATTAAGGTATTCTTACATCCTGAGTCTCTAGAGAGGAAGAGGGCTGCATAGGGGGAGAAAAGAAAAATAAAATAAATTTCCATCCACTTGATCGTTATTACTTTAATCCTTAAGCAAAAGCCAAGGGAACTAAAAAAGGGCGGATATTTAAAAAGAAAAAAAAAACTAGCAAAGCAAACAACCACATCCAAAGCCAGGCAGGTATAAAAAAGTCGAGAAGCTTCAGTATCAGAGGCCACTAAAATGCATATCAAAGAGGGAAAACAACAGCGACAAAAGTCAGTATTTGAAGCCCATTTAAAGTCATTATACCTCAAAGCGGTATAATGGAAATTCACCCCACACACAAGGGACTGGGATGGAGTATGAGATGCAGTGCATGAGAAAAAAGAAAGGTCTGAAAACGAATGATCATTTACTGTAGCTGCAAAATATATTTTTACTCTCTAAGTTGAAGTGCAAAAAAAAAGAAAAAAAGAAAAGAATTGCGATTCTGTGTGCTGGATCTCACGATCTGAGCAGACGGAGGCTAAAAGATGCTACTTCTAAAAAAAGAAAGCACTCTAGGATGGTTGGATGTTAGGCAAAGTAGAAGTGGAGGATGAGCGAGGAGTTGCAGGGGGGGAGGCCCTTTGGGCGGGCGGGGCAGTGTGGTGTGAATTTCTACATGCCAAAACGCTTTATGGATGGAGAGAGGGGATAAAGGGGGAAAACATAGAATAAGTAAAACACAAAACAAATAGCATGACAAATCAATCCTGGCCAGCACTGGCCCCGCAGTACATCCTTTTTCATCAGGTCACATGACTAGGCACTTTTAGGGCACAATTGTTCCACCCATCACCCGGTCAACCAGCACTTTTCTCTCAACCCCCTAATGATGTGATATCAGGTGGCGAGCGGGCATTAGCCGGCCTGGAGGACAGATGAGAGCTGGCAGAGAAGTGATTGGTGCACGACATCACTCGATTTTAGTGCAGGTGATAATAATGAAATATTTTTCCTGTTGGAAGATGACATCTCATGTTAGTCAATGGAGAAAGTCAGCCTGTGTAACAAGAGTCTAACTGTAAGTGTGTTGGTTCAGGAAAAATCAATGCCCAAGTGACGTCAGTTGTTTTAATCTTTACCCCCCCCTCGTCCCATTTCTTACACTTGTGAGACCGCAGGAGTGCAGCCTCTGAGCCCTGATGAGGTGCTGCGTGTGCACAGTCCCGGCCATGCATGGCATGCTGGACCATCAGATGAAGCGTGGCATGGGACTCACACAGTTTACAGCAGCCGCCTGTTTCTGGTCCGAAACAGAAGCGAGCTGCCACTGTGCATCATCGTCATAATACACCATCATCATCATCATTATCACGCAACAGGGTTTCTGACACTTTGTTTTTAAATCCCAAGCTGACATCAGTTTCAGTCTCGTTCAGACAGTGCACTTCTGAGTAACATCTGTTTCAAAAGGAAACGCCAAAAGCCAGACGTGTAGCCCGACAGTGATGTAGTGGTTAACAACACGTTGGGTAAACCATCAGCACCAGTGATCACAGAGAAATCAATGACATAAAGTTGTACATGTAGAGATAAAAAATCTGTATGATGTAAATTTATAGAACACATTAGAGTGACATTAAGAATGAGTTACAAAACAAATACATGAAAATATAAAATACACAAAGACTGTAGAGTTAATACCAGACCAATATCATTACTGTAGCTCAATACAGATATATTGGCATCAGTATCAGTGTTGAAAGGTAATAAAGTACACTGTGCATGTTTATTGTATATCTGCTGAAATATTAATATTTATTTGAATTTCAAGTGTGTATTATTCAAAATTCACTATCACTCATTTTCTTTGAAGCCCCATTTCAGACATGGTATCTGTAATATTGCTGCTTCCAATCATAGGTTTATGTGAAGTTAAGAGAGGGGTTAAGTTAAGTTAATATACTCTCACTTTTTCTGGTCACTATAACAAAGCAGTTTTCAAACAGTGGCATATTTAGCCTCAACGTAAAGATCAGCTTTCAACTGGAGTTGTGCTTGTGGTCACGTGGTCTGTAGGAATATTATCAGTCATTTGGAGTTTCTGGCCACCTGATGATTCTGTATCCAACTTTATTTCTCTCTAGTTTGGTCTCCACCATCTCCTGAGAAAAGAATATCTGGCTTTGCAAATTTCCCCGCTGCGGGACGAATAAAGGTTTATCTCATCTTTAACTTTATTTTTTGCTGGAAGCAGGTGGCTGCCATGACGTGCTTTTTATTTCCTCTATCATGGCACATCTGTCATAAAAGAGACAAAATCTCATCTAAGATTTGTGTACATCTCTCCCATACTTACTTTCTTTAATGTAAATTCTAAATTTATATCATAAAGATTTAAATCAGCTTTAAAAAAAAAAGCTGCCAAATTCTCTTGCCAAACCATAAATATGCATTAAATGAGATTAAGTAGGTTTACCCCCACTACATCTCTGTGGCTACTTAAAGCTGGAATATCTGAGACATGCAGTTCTAACAATGCATGCACCTTATGTCTCTGTAAAGCATGGTGGAAGCAAAGGTTTGTGGTTAATGAGCTCGTATTTTCAGGGGCTTAGAGCATTAACAGCATGTAGAGATAGTGTCAGCCTGCACAGGGTGAGGGAGGTATTACAGGAACAGATTTAGGTTAGTCAGAAGTGCATGTTCTCTCAGGTTATATATCTGTGTTTAAAGGTGTGTGGGTGCACAGCACTGCACAGTGCTTTGCATAATGCACCAGCCTGAGGCAGTATAAGCACATAATTACATACAAACACACGGACAAGCAGTCAAAATGATGCCGACAATGGGACACCAGGATTCAATGCTTCCCATACTAAGGAAGGAGGAGGACACATAAACTGTGATCTTAGATTTTCCATTGTGTTGTGTCCTACATAACCAAGCTGTCATTTTCAATTTGAATTTGAAATTTGAAAATGAGATCACGGTGAGTAATCGAATCAGTGCACCCAAACAGTATGAATAATATGCTGCACAACATTCATGCAGAACAGAACAGATTGCATCAGCTCGACTTGACTTCGTGGGCTCCCTCTGCGCTACTTGCATGAGACCCCATTACGATGGTTCTATTTAGGGCAGTGAAGATTGTGTGTGTCCGTTATTTTAGCTGGAGGGCCCACAGTGACGGTCGATGAGCAAGATGAGCATGCATGAGCCGTCTTTGTTCAGCGGTGCAGAGAAATCAACACGATCACTGCTGACATGGATATAAAACGCATTGGTCTACAGGCAGTTCAGTGTGTCCCTCTCCTTTCTCAGTCACCCCACCACCATCACCACCTTGCATGCATTCGCCTGATGTATGCGCCTGGTGAACGCACATCCATATGAGGACACTCACGACAGTTACATACAGTAGTCAGGTCGATGGCAGACACTCTCAGAAGGACATTGATTTGCTGACAGGCACTTGTGATTTTATACTGTACCTTCCTCCAGCCCTGCTGTCTCTACTGAGCAGGGCCAAACACTGAGCTTTGCTTCAAGGCTTACAGAGAGTCAGCAGACAGGCTGCCAGGGGCCACACCACAGACTCACAGTGTGACAAGCCGTTAAATGTGAAACCCCTTTACCTCCGAACTATCCAATCAGGGAGTAAGACCATCAAGAGGAGAGGAGCGGAGGGTGGAGTATGGGCGGAGGAGGGGTGCTCCACCGCTCCAATGCTTCACAGCTATACGTTTGATGGCATTGGAGGGTGGGGGGGCAAATCATGTTCTTTGTCAGCTGAGCGGTGGACCTTAGTGCTTGATTGCAGCTGAAAGGGTTGGCTCAGTCAAATTACAAAAAAATAAAAAAAAATCCTGTTTACTCCTAGAGGCATCTTGCCATGCAAATGTCTTTGAATGACAAATAAACTTCCATTCACCTCCACTTTATTACCTCCGCCAAAGAGGTTATGTTTGTGCCGGCGTTGGTTTGTCTGTCTGTCTGTTTGTTTGTTTGCAACATAACTCAAAAAGGTATCGACAGATTTTGATGAAATTTTCAGGAAATGTCCTTTCTGGGACAAGGAACAAATAATTAAATTTTGGAGGTGATCCGGAAAACCGCCATTGTGGATTTTCGGGTATAACTATTAAACTAAAAATGATATCGATGTGATTCCAATTGCTAAGGGTATGTTTTTATGGTCCAGGAATCCATTGAAATAGATAAATCAAAGGTAGGACTAATATTTTGGGGTGTAAGTCACAATAAGCTATCTATGATATCAAAACTATTTGAATGGCTAGATACTATTAGGGCAAGTCGAAAAATACTGTGTGTGGTTTTTGAAATTTGGGTGAACCGATCCTTTAAGCGGACACCTGTTCCTGTTTTAATTACATTGCATGAAGCCTCTGGCATGCAAGATAAGTTGTCTGCAGTATGGACACTGCAGTGGATAAGGAGACACACTGTACACTGAAGCATGGCACGCTACAGTTATGCTGACTATACTGGGAGAGTCACTGCAGTGTGATTTAGCCAGGGCATTGATTTTAATCTTTATGCTCTATTTGTATCGTCAGCTCCTGGCTGCTGTCAGTATGGCAATCAATGATGATGCTATCAAAGAGCTTGAACCTTACAGTAATCACCGTTATTATTGTTTTTATGGTGTATCTGGCAGGACATTCGTCGGCTTTCCATGTCCACATCATCTGACCTCATGAAGCGTGTGAGCGCCACAGCAGCAGCTTAGAAGATACTAGTTCATGCTATGGACGTGGAGGGTGGAGTTTTAATTCAGATGTCCATCATGTTACAGAGGTCACGGAGGCTAATTATCTTATTGTGGCTCTAACAGCGAGAGGTGACATGGGGGTGGAAATGGTTCTGCTAATTAGTTACATACTAATGAGGGGGTCCCGGCCACAGCTTGACTTCCAGAGGCCTCCTTACTCTCCTGCAGGCACACACAAGAGACACGGGCGCCGTTGGCCTCTGGGAACTGTTAATAACTACAGGGTGGCCGCTGAGGATGCCTTACAGTGCATGAAGGCATCGGAGATCACGGTTTCTCACACAGTGATCTGGCAGTCTGACCACCGCTGCTGTGCAAAATGAAAAGCTCCTACAGAGGGCGAGAGACAAAAATCGACACCCCCCTCCCCCACGAGAAGGGGGCTCTGTTGGCTCTCCTGCAACACAGCCTCGGCCCTTCCACCCTGGGTGTGAGCGGGCAGAGGGGATCAGTCCTACCTGCAGGTTCTTCCTCCAGACATTGACGGCCGCAAAGGCCAGCTGCATCTGCTTCCTGCGGGCGTCTTTATGGCGCTTGTAGGCGATTTCGATGAAGATGAGGAAGATCCCGGCCGCTATGCCTCCAGCCACCAGCATGAAGACCCCTGTCGGGAAGGGGACAGACGGACAGAGAGAGAGCAGAGAGCGGAGACATGTGAGCGGCAAACCCTCCGCAACCCCGCCGCTTCCACTGAGCACGAATGCTTGGTCGGCACTTTTCTTGCTCAGTGGTCGCCCCTCCTTTTTTTTTTTCAACCAGCTCCTACTGACGACGGCGGCTGTAAACCACACACTACTAAAAGAAGACCACAACCGCACAAAGCCACAGCACAAGATACTGTACGGCACACTTCCACAGAGCACCCACGCCGACACTAAAACAACGATTTTGTAAAGGTATTGGACAAAAAAGCGCTACAGTACCTTACCACTGCAGTTTTTGTCCAATCACTTTTAACGCTTTCTGTACGCGATAAGGACCATACCTGCCATGTTTTCAAAGGTGAGTGTGGCTGGGGCATTGCTCCTTGAGTCACACTCCTGGTATCTCACCCAGGTTTTATCTAGGTCTTCCATGAAGCCGTTCTCATGAGAACTGCAGGGGGTTGGGGGTGGTGGGGAGAGAGGTGACAGTTAATACACGCCGCAAAAGGACGGAACATTTGAGCCGCTCACTCCCAGATAGCAACACAAATGTAACAGAGACAGCAGGACAGGTGACAGACAAAAAACTTGACAAACAGACAGAGAGGGAAGGAGAGGGGAGATACAGAGAGAGAAGATGTGACATAAGGCGATGTATTCGATGGCTGTAAAAGGTCAATACGTGACCAGGAAATCATATAGTAAGTAAAAAAAAAAAGTCATACGAGTAATGCAGCTTCGGCTGGGACAGACCTGAGAATGGCCAGGGACACATTCTGTTTCCAGGGGCTGTCCTTGCGCATGCCTATGCCAAAGCCCGAACGGAAAAACAGCTCTCCCGTGGTCACCAGGTCGCACTTCTGCGAGGCTTCAAACTCCAGCACCGCAGAGTCCCAGATGAAAGCATGCAGCTTGCTGTGGGGGAGGGGGAGGGAGGAGGAGGAGGAAGGAGGAGGAAGGAGGGAGGAGGAGGAGGGGAAGGAGGGGGTTACGGTGCGACAGTACAATGATTTACATACACATTTACGGCTCCCACCCTTCTCTCTCTCTCGCACACCAGATCGTGTGTGTCATTCAGCGTTTACCAGCAATCTCTACCGCTGTTTATGGCCCAAATGAAATCCAATGCCAGATGGGTGAGGGCGCGTCCCCCATTGGATTCCCCCCATCTCAAAGATGTTCGTCTGGGTACAACCTGAAAAAGGGTGCTCCTCCACTCAATGTTAGCTTAACCTCACACTGGTGCCAGTGCTGTTGACACGTCCACACTTGCTCCTGTCCCTGGACATCTGTCTCGGCCGGGCGATGGGCCCGGATCAGAGGGAAACGCCGCAGTAAGCCCTGCCGCTTCTCTCTGGTCCAGAGGTCCATGTCCCCCCCCCTGAGCTGACTGGACTGGCCCTGCTCTGTGTGCCTGATAGGTCGAGCAGCCGGCCGACGCGTGCTCTGGTCGGCCCGGCCTGGCTGAGACTCACTTGTCACGCACGGCCTGGATGGCCTCGGCGGCACTCTCATAGTTGTGCTTCTCCATGTGGCGGTACATGGTGCTAAGCTCCACCTGCCGCCGGAAGTAGATGTCCACGGAGCTCTGCTTCACCGTGGCGTAGATGAACTTATCCGATGGGTTTCTCAGCTGCATAAGGTGACAGTGACAAGACAGTTGACTAATGGCTACAAATAACTAACATTAATGTATAATTTTCAATTACATATGAATATATATTTTTTATAATGATAAAACTGTTGTTGTGCAGTAACATCCTGGACGCACCCGTGGGTCATTGATGCCGGTGATGCGCTCCTCAGGCCGGTCCAACACCAGGAAGGCAGCCAGGTTAGCAGTATAAGAAGCTACAATGATCATAGCAAAGCCAGCCCACACCATACCCAGGATTCTCGCTGAGAAGCTGCGCGGGGCACCTGTGTGGTGAGTTCAAGTTTCGACCTTTCAGCTCGGTCATTTTAACTTCTAATTGGATTAGTCATGGAAAGTAGCTGGCTGGAAACTTCTTCTTCTAACTGTAACAGATCTACTACTCAGAACTAATAATCCATAGATGCTGCTACTTCAAATCTGACTATTAACACATATATTACAATAAAACTATAATAAACCCTCTACTCACATATTAAAATTACACAGTGAGTTTACAACTCAAACCAGAACGAAAGAAATTACCAAAAAACATGTCCCACTAAAATATGAGACATGAAAAGGAAACACTGCAAGACAAACGAAAAAAGCAAAGGTAACTGTTAAAAGACAAGCTGCAGCAACTTTGCAAAATGTCATTTGAAAAGAAATAATTTGTCATCCTCAAAGAAAAAAACATGACAATAAGGCAACGCCTGGAGACACAAACGCCTTGATTTTGCTCTTTTTACAACTGTGAAGACTGAAGTGTTCGACAGCATTACAGTGTTCTGGGAGGAGAGCAGAATTTACCCGTAGATAAGTGACGATTTGGTAACGATTTTCTTTATGTTGTCATCGGTTTGTCTCACCTTCTCCTATTCCAGAGTTCAGCAACACTCCCCAGGAGAACCACATAGCAGATGACAAGGTGAGGGCATCTTCTTCTTCTTCTTCACTGTTTACTTTAAATCTTCCAAACGGGCTAGAGGGAAAAAATTGGGAGGGTTGCAGGAGATAAAATGAGAACTCGCTGACAACCTGTAGAGGGGAAAACCCTGGCGACCCCAGGCAGGGAAGGGAACTGAACATGAGCGAGCAAAGCAAGAGGGAGACGAACTCCTAAAAGAAAGACGGACAAAGACGGCTGCACGCGGACAGAGCAGTGGGATGGTTGGAGGCAATCTTCACCTCTGTCTGCCTTCGTGTCCACACCGAGGGAAGATCTGCAGCGTGCAGGAGTGCATGTACACACACACACACACACACACGCTCCCTCATTCAATCGTGAATACACATAAACACACACACATACAAACACAGGTCCCCCTTGTACCTGAACCGGTCTAGTAGGTAAAGCATCACCGCCACCACATGCACCGAAAGACCCACCAGCAGCCACAGCGTGCTTTGGAACGGCTGCATGAACGAGTCCAGTGTACTGCGAGGGATTTCCTGAAAACACACACCGCAGTTGGTTGTAGGTTGATAATGAACAACTTTGAATACCTTACCTTTGTATATTATAGACATTAACATAAAGTAAAATACCATTTTGTTTCCAAGTTTATCTCCTTGACTTTTTAACCCTGTGCTATTTACACTTTGTTTGTGATTTGTTGGTAGTTTTAGATTTGCACACTTTTTGTCTCTGTTCATGTCTGTAGGGGTGAAAATAATAACTCAGACTCTTGGCATTTGCTTGAGTTGTGCAGTCAATCACACAACTTCAAGGTGGCATTAATCTTTAGCGAATAAAGACGGTCGTGACAAGTGCTGTCTAATCTGAAAACTCAGCTCTGCCTCACCTCGAAATAATAACTGACAAAAAAGAATGATGCATGTTTCACAAGTGTGCAAATGTGAAATGTGAAAATGAATGATCAATAAAAGTCAGTTTTCTGAAGTACAGTAGCATTATTTGCAAAATGCTGAGGTCTGATAAGAATATAATGACCTGCAGTAAATGGGCTAAAATGTGAGGTCTGAAAACAATGGTATGGTTGTGATACAGCAGAAACTGTCACAGTTTTGCACCCAGGTTTTGGTTTAGACTTCGTTTTTGTTCTTCCTTAGTTTTGTTGTTACACTCCGTCATGTTGTTGTCCTGCCTTGTCACATGTATTGTTTAGTTCTGTCTGTTCCAGTTCTGTGTTCTGGTTTCTTAACTACTTAAGTGAGTTGCTGTCTTCTTGTCTTTGCCGGATTGTCTCTCTCCATGTCACGTTTTATGACCACGCCATTCTTCATGTTTACGTCCATGTTTTCCCTCGCCAAGTCTTGCCGTGAGTTTTGTTAAGAATTTTATTATTTTCATTAAAAACCTTTTTGAATCAGCAGTTATTGTGTGATGCGCTTGAGTCCTGAACCCTCTGCATTGACAGTACAATCCGGCCAAGACAAGAAGACAATAACTCACTTAAGTAGTGTGCAGTGGTGATTAACTACAACAGAAAACACAGGTGACATGATGAGGTGGGTGTGGCTGTTAAGTGACATGATACAGGGTCTGAGTGAGAGACAAGACATGGATATAGAATATGACAAACAGAACAGAAACCAGAACACAGAACTGGAACAGACAGAACTAAACAATACATGTGACAAGGCAGGACAATGACATGACGGAGTGTAACAACAAAACTAAGGAAGAACAAAAACGAAGTCTAAACCAAAACCTGGGTGCAAAACTGTGACAGAAATCAGTGGTAGTTGTGTATAAATTCAACTCCCATCAGATTTACTGGATGAACTATTTTCAGATGAATGAACCAAATAAATGCATGAATCGCTGCAATGTCATTAACCTGGAACATATCTCACCTTTTAAATGCAATAATATCTGCTGTCTATATAAGGTACAATGATATGAGAATGAGAATAATTTGTGTTTTTCTGAGACAAATTTCAGAAAGCGTGTTTGAATTTTAAGCATTCACAGTTTCTCAGCAGTAGAATTGTTTCCCTGAGTTTGTGCCGTAGAATCAAGATATAAAAATAACATTTGTATTGGGGATTTGATGACACAGTAGATGCACAATGGATACCATTGCTTCAGATGGTTAAGGATTTCACAGCTGAAGAATAAATGCATCTCCTCAGCAGTTGTTTCACTCGATGTGTCACCAAATGGGCTGAAGATGGACACGTACCTTTTTAACCAGGATGGTGAGGCCTTGATATTTAAACGGTTTGGAGAACTCGATGTACTGGGCTCGCTCGTTGTTTATAGTCAGCGGGGCCACAATCATGTCTGCCAGGCCCCCCAGGAGCTCTCCCATCATGCCATTCCACTCTTTCTTGTTACTGTTGTTCACCTGAAATTCCAGACGGAAGGTGTCAACATGAGAATGGGCTGTCAACCTGCTGTCGTCTAGACCACAGAATGTTTCCTGACTTTAAGGATTTGGGTTAAGCCTGGTGGGGATAAAAGCACGCCCCACATCTTTGGAACTGGCTCTGTGTTACATATCAAATGAGAGCTTGCTATTTTCAGGAGTTTATAAGATCACGCACTGAAGAACACCAGAAGTGTCATATTGTGCTCATGCTTTGCCTTTTCTAGGTTAGGGATGAATGTGCCCAGAGAGAAAAGCAGCTCATCGTGTCCTGTTTCTTCTCCTTTCCTTTCTGAACGTACTTCTGTAAATGCTCTGTATTGGGTTTTGTTACACAATCATGGTGACATTTTGATCAGGACCAAACAGATTTCAGTCTCAAAAGATCATGTGGGTTTAATGCCAAATAAGAAATATTCTTAAATAAATGGTAGGCTATATTTTACCTTAAAATATCATGGCACTAAAAGATGACTCTCAGATGTTACACATACTGTTTTGTACTAAATTATTATATTCTACATTCACATGTATGTTATACTCTTGGATGTTATACATTGTATATGCTATATCATACTACTATTACATGCTACATTATATTATTATATTATATTACAATATGCACTCTACCATTACCATTAGCATACCATACCCACTGCTGCTATCACTATGTACACACTCAGGTACACACAAACACATATGCATATTTTCTTTAGTTCTCCTACAAGTGCCTATTTTTGATTCAAATTCCTGCTATATCTACTGCCTAATTTATTGTGTCTATTTTTATATTTTATATTTTTTATTTTCTATTTTATATTCTATTTTATACTTTGTATTAAACAGTGCAATATATGAGAAGCGATAGAGATGCCCAATTCCCGGAGGGAACCTCCCAAAGGGATTAACAAAGTACTCTGTCTGTCTGTCTGTCTGTCTGTCTGTCTGTCATACCTATGTGTGCGATTGTATAAGGTGGGTCAGCAAGTGAAACTTCAGCAGAGGTACATAAGGGGGACATTCCAGGTGCTATAAATTCATAAAGGTGTCCTACTTGAGCAGCGCAAGGTTAGGTTAAATATAGGTACGCCTGCTATCTCTTTAGGTGGCGGCACCTGTCCTATTACAAGGCCAGCCCTTTCCCAGAGGGTTGATGAAATAAAGCCCTGCCAAGACCAGACATGCTTCTGTATAAGAATGATGTGTATGTATGTGTTTGCCCATTTTTATATTCACAGAAAAGAAAAGGCTGTGACATTGAAAAAAAACAATCTGGGAACAGTATGGCTTGTTATTATATAATAAAATCAAATCGTTAAAAGGTTTTATGGCACACTTGGCTTGTTATCTGATGTGATATTATTTTGAAGAGAGGATAGAAAATACTGATTATCACAAACACATGAATTTGTGTGCAAATACATTATAATCTGCTCAGTTGCGATAAACACAGACTGGTTATCTGAAACATCTTTTAATTGAAACTGCTTATTAAAATATATTGTCATTTTATCTTCCATTTTATTGGTGCCTGCCTGGCAACCTATTAATCATGTTTTTATGTGGTAACTATTGCTAATTAAAACAAATGCTTCATTTACTCTTTTGCCAGTTTACTCAATCAGAAACATGCTTGAGGTGAGACAAGGTTAGAAGAAGACAGAAGCTTGGTAATGAAGAATAACTGCATCTGTTCTCTATACTTTCACAGCAGGAAGGAAATGTTCTCCTTTTTCTTGCTATGTTTTATATGCAATGTGAATAATTCACACTTCCATATATGGATGTAGAAGTAAAACTGACCCGCTCCTGAGTTCCGAACTTCCCATCAGCCACCAGGTGCACCTCATAGGTAAAGTTCATGGTCATAGCCAACTTGATCAGGAGATCAATACAGAAGCCGTAACAACACTGGGGCACAATTGGGCGTCCTGTAACAAAACCAGCGATAATTCCAAGTTACAATCACTCTTGAGGAAACGTGTTAGATTTTTTTTTTTTGTTCTTTAATCCAAAGGCGGCGCATGTAGACTGAACGAAATGCGTGACACATTGCACTGCAGACGACCACACACACAATCACGCCGTTTTGCCAGAAACACAGCATACAGACCAAGCATGTCCCAGCATCCCATCCACCTCTCATTCTGAATGGCACACTCAGCTACATGCATACATATATAGATACCTACTGCATATATATGTATGCATCTCCAGTGGGTGTTTGGCGGGTGCAGTAAAAGCACAGTGATAATATAAACGTCCCTGATGTGTTACCTGGGATGGTCTCATTGGGCCCAGTGCAGATAACCTTTTTAATTAAGACTCCATTTAATGTCATTTCCTCCTTGCATGTTCCGTCCGGCTGAGTTGGTTTCACATACACAAATGGCTCCTGGTGTATCGTCACTATCTACAACAGACGGGACAGAAAGCTGTTTATCACGTACTCAGAGCTGGATCCGATTCGATCCCGAGGGACTTTGGCGCGGCACAGCGGGAGAGAGAGAGAGAGCGAGAAAGAGAGAGAGAGAGAAACACTGGGAAAAACCCAGCAGATGCACAAATACCCGCGTACGACTCCACAGATGCACATGGACACACAGAGACAGACAAGATGAATGTAAAATAACTGACAAGGATACAGATGAGAGGTTCTTTGCAGGCCTATGATGAATCTGAAGAGATAAAAGTCACAGCAAATACATCACTGCTGCCTTTATGAACATAGATTAACTTCACTCCCCTCTGAGGAACAAATGTCAGCGCACTGTCCAACACGAGTATATCAGCTCAGGTCCATCCTCTATCTGTTTAGACATGAACGTCACATCGCAGCAGCCGAGCGAAGGCGCCCTACCTTTAATCGGGTGGACATCTGGAAGCCCTGTGGTTTCTCGGTCTCTCCTCCGGGCCAGATGATCTTCCGCTGATTGTTCATTACCACCTGCAGCCATGCCACACACATATACAGTATTATAGGTGAGTGCTGACAGAAGGCTTACTGCTGATGAGGCTCCAACACTGTGGGTGAGCATCACTAATGAGTCAGCTTTATATAACCACAGCTCAGCGGTTCCTGTATTTACTTCGTCGACCTCTGACTTACGTATCGTACCTGAGGCTGTCAGGGACTTATTATTATCACACCTATCACCAGGGAACTGAAGTGCTGATCCTCGCAGATCTTTGCTGTTTGTTGCGTTGGCACGGCCGACCCATTTAAATAACTTCAAAAGAATATAGTTTGGCTAAATAATTTTAACACTAAGTCATGTAACTAGCTTTCCCCAGAGCCTCATGAGACCTCATCAGCTACAGTTTGTGCTGTTCTCTACCTCGAGATGAGACAGAGAGTCCAGACAACAACACAGTGTCCTTGTTTCTGTTTGTTCCAAGTTATGTTGGCGGCCTGATTATGCAGTTCTAAAAAGGTTTATTTACATGTTCTTTCACAGATGGACAGTTGTTTTTCTTGCAAAGCTGAACTCAAAGGACTATCCATAAAGGGAATATTGCACTAAAATCCTGAATGTCAAGCATCTTGGTTTTCATACAGTGTCGAAATAAATGGAAACTAGTGGCTGCCTGACAGGTAGATAAGCTTTCTGAAAAATTATATTGTGCTTTGATCATCAATGCTGTTATAATTTCTCTTGATGAGGGACATGGTTAGGTCTCATGTTCAGACGCATGCAGCTCCCGCTTGCCATCTAGAGTTGAATGCAGTCAACAGACAAATCTACAATCCCATCACAGTGCAGAAAACAAAGGCATGATTCACAGCAAACCATGATTCAACCACAGGTTACGTGATGCTGTTGTTAAGTGATCAATCTAAACTAAATCAACTGGTAATTTTAGTAGTTTATAGTCACTTTGGATGCTTAAAGAGCAGCTTAACACCCCCCGAAAATCTTAATTTTGCTGACCTCCTTTAGTTAAACGTCTCTGGAAACAGCTTTGTGTGCTTCAATTCATTATAGCAATTAAATATTTTAAATACCCCTCAAATTCACCATGAGAGGCTGTGTAACAGTTATGGCTGAACTGCCGAGTGTTATTTTGCACAGAGTGAGCAATGTGGAGCTGCCCTACATTAACTGCATTGTACTATAGATAGAAAAGTGGAGCTGCATGTCCAGTTTGAATAACAGAAAAATAGATGACTATGCATGGCTTCAAGTATAAAATTGGGAATCAACTTTTTTTTTTTTAAATTTGTGTTGCAGTTGTATCAAATAGGAGCTGCCTGTGTGTGTGTGTTTACCTGTGTCCCATTGTAAATGCCGACTTGAATGAGTCGACTCTTCTGGTAGTTGAGAATACTGTAGTGGGCGTACTTCCTGTCCCCGTCGTCGTTGAACTCCACGCGTCCCGTGAGGCCCTCTGGGTATTTAGATGACATCAGCACCCTGTGGTCATCAAATGAAAGTGAAAAATTAGTGAGAAAGAGCACATGTGCATCGTGGATATTATGTCATCTATTAGGAGACGTGTTGTTCTCGGCATCCTTTCAGTTCAGTGCAATTGGTAAAAGGACTGATTCACCACATTTTTGTTGTTGAAAATATGATGAACAAGGCAGAGCTGTGGTTGTTCAGCTCTGATGATATCTGTTGTTTTTCCAACCACATCTTTTTGGAAGCAGCGCAGTTTTGTTTCGCTGCTGAGAAACCAGTCTAAGTGGGTCAGCAGTAACTCAGTCGTTTGTTCGGAAGTGACAAATATAGGGTTTCTAGCACATTCTGGAAAACCTGACAAAGATTCAAAACTGCAGAGCTGATCCATTGCTAATATATACCGATTAGTGCAGCTTTAACAGAGAAAGTGTCCAATTCACACCCAATCAAACATAAACCGAAACTTAATTTGTGAAAAGGAAATCATGTGTTCATGAAGTGAGAAATATGAAGTTGATGCATCTGGCTAAATGAAATCAGACTAGTAGTGTAAGTAATTTCTTTCTTGAGCCACATCTAAAATATTTTCCTGGTCTCTTAAAAAAAGTAACCTTTTAAAAAAATGTATTGAAAAGAAAAAAAAAATCTTTTGCAAATTTGTTGCATTTCCACAATTGCTTTTTTATGTTTTATGTTTTATGTCACCCCTCCAAAATAAACACCAAACGCTATAGATGATGACTCCTAATCACGACCGCAGAAATGTGTCACGCTCACCGTTTGAAGAGCGGCCCTGTTTTCCAGATGTTGGTGTTGCCCACGCATCCTCTCGGGGGTTCTGTGATGTTCTCCTTTTCAAAGAGCTCCTGGATGGACTGAGCCACCACAGCCACTGCATCATTGATATGAGCTGACTCATTCTTCCCGTTGATGAGCTGGAGGCCGATCAGACCTGAGACCGAGGCCGACAACAAAAGATAATCACCGACCCGAGCCACCTACAGCCTCTCAGGATCCTTTTGCAATGCACAAAGTGAATAAAAAACTTATAGGGCCTCCGGCTTAGACATCCTGAATAAAGGTCAGACATCAGCTGATCCATCTTCGTTGCCTGTTAGTCTCAGCAAAGGTAACTCAGATAATATCCACATCGTGTCATTTATGAGACGAGGCAAAGAAAAAATGGATCATTTTTCTGATGTTGCCACTGGTGACCTTTTCACAGCATGTGTAAAGAGTCCCTTGAAGTTGGATCTTTTTTTTTTGGCCCTACCAGCTAAGGTTTGGGAATCAGCACAGGCAAAACATTATTGGTGTCAGGAGCAAAAGAAAAAAATCATCAGAGCTACATTTAAACCAAGCAACAATCCAACTTCAGCTAAGTTTTCTGATTGCAACCAGGTCCGTCAGTCTTGCAGACTCGTGGGAGAAGCTGCAGACAAGAAGTGGAAGAGACTGGACATTTACAGGACAACAAACGCTCTGCAGGGGTTGGTTGTGTTCAGAGTGCCTGAGGGGGGGGGAGACGCTCGACGTTTGTGACCACAAAGTGATAAAATACTGTGAGAGACTTGTGCGAAAAAACCCAGGAAAAGAGACAAGAAAGGCTGTTGTAGCTTACCATTCTACCAGTTGCAAAAAGTCTCCCTTTATAATTCATTAGAAACCAGACTATTAACAAGGCAGGAGAGCACAATGACTTTTGGATAATATAGAACATGTGAAATAAAAACTGAGTGTACTGTAGATACACAGCACATTTAAACCTTTAAACACATAATGCTTAAACGTTTAAATGCTCAACACACAACAAGCAGTTATACAGTTAATCATGTAATGCATCCATCGTTAAACGGTTAATCCCTCTAATCCTGCGCGTGTTATGATCGGCCTCGGAGCCAAGCCCCGGGTTAACTCGTGCGTTCCCGCTGATCTCTGCCGGATGAACGTACCGTCTGGCGCCTCGCTCAGGGCTTTACCCGACATCTCCCGCTCGCCCACCAGCCACACGTAGCCCGAGCCCGTCATGTTGAGGAAGCGGGCGGCCTTGTACACTGCGGCAGCGTCCTCCTCACTGGAATTCACCATGTTGGAAAGAGACAAAGGATTGTTTTTATGAGGTGGGAAGACATTTTGTGCTCATTTTTAGTGACTGATTAATTCATACTTGTTTGGGATTGGTGTGTGTCTGACTCATGACAGCGAATATTATTAATGTGAAATGTCATTATATTAAAATCTGAAGGTCATTTTCTTGTATTTATGCCTTTATTGGAAGCTGACACTCTTGGTGAGATTGACAGGAACAGCTGGAACTGAACTTTACACATGAGGTTATTGGAATGTCCCAACATTTCTTGAGCCCTGATTTTCTCTTTAACTTTCAGTTACAAAGAAATCCCCTTTGTATGACAGTATAAAATTTCAGTTAAACAAAGCTGCAGGATGAAATATTCAAAGCCAATGCTGAGATCAGATGACATAACATCAGCCAGATAATGGCAGGGCCAAATGGATATGGGGCCTCAGGAATGAATACAAGTGTGATAAACACAACTGTTTCCTCTGGTGTAGTGTGTCATAGTGAAAGACAATCGTTCTTTTATTCTTAGTCCTGTCTCGTCTGGTTTGAAAATTTCTGTTCTGTGACACTGGCCATAGGAGCAAACAGTGCTTTTTCAAAGAACAAGTGTAAACATGGAAAATGTAGTGTTGGTGGTGTGGCAACAGTAAAGTCCCTGACACCTCCTTTCTGATCACCTGTTGTACATACTGCATGTCATGCAAGTTGTGAAGGAGGTCTGGGATCCAGCATGTAGTCTGCAATGTTTCTTGGACGAATCATGGCAAGAATAATCACACTATCTCCAAAGACAAGACTACTGTGTTGTTTGATTCCAGCACAAGGTTGACAATATTTGTCTTTTTATTTCTAAAATCCAGTGAGAAACACATGGACATAATCTAGATGTCCATTATAACTGAACATATAGATCCACAGCTGGGACCCACAGACGGTTTAGACTGAATTAGGTTTAAGCTAGAGCTGAAATATTTACTTGACTAATCAATTAGTTGATCAGAACACAGTTGAACAGAAAACTATTCTGATATGAATTGATTATTTGAATTTATTATTAAACATCTGAAATTTTTTTTTGCTGTTTGTCTTGTGTCAAAAATTAAATAAAAATTAAATCAATAAATAAAATTTGAAAGACATTGACTTGGAAAATTGTTACAGCATTTTTAACTATTTTTCTGATATTTTATAGATCAAATAACTAATATAGAAAAAATACTAATAATTAATGAAAATAAACTTCTCTCTTGGATTTTGTGTAGGTGTGAGGTAAATGTGATAAATTCACTGACCGCTCCCTCTGGGGCTTAGGATGAACATGGATGTATAATTTTGGGTGAAAACCTCACCTGGCCGACAGGATGATGACTCGGGCCTCCAGCTCTTTCGCCTCCAGCAGCAGGGCAGTTAAGTTAGTCTCCTGGCTGAACTGGAGGACTTTCTCTGCCTGTGATCGGGGCATAAGAAAGGTCAAGCCAGCTACTTTTCCCTACCTTAGACACCATGCTGCCTCTTTACCTGCTTGGTTCGAGCTTGGCCGATTTTGTTTGAAAACGGGAGACAGAGATAAAAAGGAAAGCGATCCAGGGGAACCGGCTGAACGAAAAAAAAAAAAAAAGCTTGAAGGGAAAAAAAACTTTTGCATTTGTTCGCATGCAAACTGAGGGTTATCAAGGCTCCAAAGAAGGACGTGCATGTGTTAGGTAGGGGGAAGAAGAAGGTCAATGCAACCAGTAACTAAAAACGGGTGAAGGGGGTGAGGGGGACGTTTTCCCCTAACAAAAAACTGCTGAAAACTAGGGAAGTGCTACAGAACAGGAGGAAGTAGCATCTGGGAAACGGCTTTGTCCCACACTACCGGTTCTCCACAAAGGAATGAACTTGCAAACTCTTTTTGTGTGTGAGTGTGTGTGTGTTCTGAGTACATGCATTCCTTTATTGAAGGAGAAAATGAAAAATGATAAAAAGCGGGGCGCTGTTGACTGATTTCTTTTTTTTTTTTTGTGATGACCGAAAATTATAGATTTTTCATAACAAAATCATTCTTCATTTAAATCATAGGGAAATGTCTCAAAGTAAAAAATTAAAGAAAACACGTGCTACCAAGAGAGGGACATTTCTGGGTCGGCTGGTGACTGGTTTGGGCTGGTTTCTAGTTGCTACGTTTGGAAAGTTTGTGGGCGGCGTGCATTGACCATGCAAATATACCTTAGGTCCTCGCTTGTTGTCATAGGACAGTTGGTCGAGGTTTTCATAGTTCCTTTTTTTATTCTGATGAGTAATGTGCACAGAGAAAATATGCAGACACAGAAAAATATTATAAACAGTTGAAAATGGAGGGCAGTAAAGCATTCCAACAAATCTCCACTTTTCTGCTTCAAATTGGGATCTTTAACGGTGGGGCTTGCAAAGAACATCAGAGGTGACCGCTTGACAACAACGCTGAAATCATGGGCACTACTATTCAGGATCAGGGGAATGTATTCATTGTGCTCAGTGCATAAGTTATCAGTGATGCTGATTCAGCTGCATAAGCTGAAGAAAGAATTGGATGAAAATGCTTTTGCTCATGCTAAAATCTATACAAACTGTTTTTTTTTTTTTATTTACATATCAATATTAGACAAATGGAAACTTAACCAACAAGACCAATCACATTTTCAACACTACACCAACACACCATCAAGTCCAAAATCAAGTTTGGCGTTCTCAAAAACTATAAGAAGCTAAACTCATTAAACTCATTAAAAGTTTTTTCACTGTGTAAACTTGCAAAACTGCACGAGGAAATGTCTCATCTTATCAACCATCTGTTGAGGTGATGCAGCGTTTTCACCAGCTCCAAAGTGCCAACTTCAGAGGCTGCAGCCACTTCTAGCCTCCGTGTTATTAACTAGTGCGACCAGACGCTTGGAACAACAACTCAGAAGACAGAAACCATCGTGACGTCTACTGCAAATGTTTCATGGAGTAATTTTCATTTAATGGTTCAGAATGTTCAGATTTTGATGCAACTGTAGTTACCAATGAAATTATGATTGAAATAATCTGACTCATATCAAAGAGGAAAAAGTCTTAATCAAGCCTATATCACTTACACTCTATTCAGACAGTGAATGTTTGTGGGACAAGGTGACAACGATTTTGGGCAACTAAAAAATAAGTAATAAATATTTGGAAAAACATTTAGCTTTATCTTAGTCAAGTTTAATTGGTGTAGCGCCAAAGTTGACGTCTGATTACTAATCATTTCCTGTTGGATTAAAACAGTAAAGCATGTTGACATTTTGTTCACAAACTGCTAAAACAATATCATATAAGACATATATAAATCCGTCCTGTATACAGTTAGTATGTGGTATAGAATTTGGTCTCAGCACAACAGACTGACTCTCAGTGGTTTTGGGGTTAAGTTGAATCCAGACACCTGAGGAGTCACCATTTTGGATTCCAGTCCGGGTCTGTGCTCTGCGCGAGGAGACGCTCGGGAGCCCTGCCTCAGACAGGGAGCCATTTTGCAAGAAAACACATCATCTTTCTGCTTCACAGGATTTCCTTCACAGCTGCCTGGCTTCAGAGCTCACACTTCAGTGCACTCCGGCTCCGTTTCCCTCCCTGCACAAAGTCGACGCTGACCGTGCGTCAGCACAAACTCTTCCTTTCACAAAGGAGAGCTTTTAAACCCTGTTACACAACCCTATCGTGATCTTTGTGTAAGTCATGTTAGTTTGCGTGATTATGATTCTAAATGTCGAGAAGTAATTGTTAGATCCTGAATCATAATCAGCATTTTTAAAAAGATTAACTCCCAACTGAGGGATTGCAAGCAACATCATTTTCTTGTGTAATGAAAACAATAATGACAAATTGTCACTGGGGTTGTAGATAATTCCACTCATTTCTTTTCCCTATTTTGTAAAGGAAATGTTCTAAAAATGTTATTATGGCAAGAAAATATTGTGTGACATTACATTGAAAACAAGTGAAATATCCCACTAAGTGAAGCTAAAATATTAAGACTTGCTTGATAAGAACAATCACAGTCCAGTTTAGTCAATCACAACACTTTAACCACGATGTAATTTCCACTCAGCATGAAATGAGAGATTTGAAGTATCTTCAGTCTGTAGAAATCCTTTTCCATATTCCATTATAATATCCAGCAGCAGGGAAAAAAATGGTCTTTGTCTTTTTTCCCCAAGAGATTTCCGAGTGCTCTATTTTTGTATCCTCAGTCAGGCATTAATATTTCATGTTGTGTTGGTCACATTTGCACTCTGACTAAGTCCACCGTGTCCAGAGCCTCTTTGCTGGTGGTGACAGTGATCCCCCCATGACTGTGTGACCTCGCTAACAACTTGCTATGAATCTAAAAATAACATGTGACTGTATGAGTTTATGCAGCACATCAGGGTGATTAGCAAGAATAACACCTCTCTCTTTTAATTAGAGCATAATGTGTCAGCGCCGCAGTCTGCCACATCCCAACTAACATCCTCCTCCACCACCTAAAACAGTCCAAGCTGTCGATGCATTTACAGTTTAGGCTTTTAGCTGATGCTGTCAACCAAACAATGTTTCAGTAAAAGAGCAGGTTTCACTGCCCCCCTGATGTTGAACAAGAGGCACCAAAACAGATCAAACTCCATCATTTCAGTATTTAAATGGACACTTACTGATCTTTTTTCTAGAGCCAAACATGAAATGTCCTCACAGCTGATGAAACTTTTCACAAAATGAAGGAGACTATTATGTCTCAGTTTTTTAATGTACTTTCAATGTACTGTCAAACTGCACGAAACAGGTTATATTTCAAAGATAAGGTTGTTTTTCTTAATCTGAACAAATAATATTTCTCAAAGACCAAAACCAACAACGTGTTGGTCCATCTCTCTAGACATTTGAAATTCCTGATCCTGTCTGTGACACAGTGGCTCTGAGCTCATTTGTTCTTGTAAAAACAAGTCTCAAATACTGCTCATAGTTTCATTTTTTGGTAGGTTTTATCCAACACAAACAGGGGAAAATGGTGCCTTTATATGGGACTGTTTTTTGTGTGGCTGAACAACAACAAGAAAACAACAAGAAAGATATGAGTCACAATCTTAGTGGGAATGGTAATTACTGTATTTCATTTTTCACTTTAAAAAAATGATGATGTGATTTTTGCTGGGGTCTGCACCAAACAAGTATGTTCCCTTACATCTATATGGGTCATCTCTGTAGCACCACAATGCTTCATTTACAAGTTTATAATACTATCTTGTGACGCATTTTACCTTTATCAAAAAATTGCAACTGTTTCAATTTGAAGATTGCACTTGGCCATTTTGCAATTACTAATATACTACACAAAACTACTGACGATAATATGTTGATGAAATGTGCAGTCCAAATTTTAGCTGTGGGTTAATACACATTTGCCAGTCTAGTGAGTATAAACTGCAGCAGGCTAGTATATGTGTGACTGACTCAAAATCAACTTCAGTGTGAGTTTTCATGATATCACAGTGTTAAATAGTTTTTGGACGACAATGGAGCTCTATGTCACAAAGGAATCAGACTTTGGATACACAGTTGGAACAATGTACTGTTGACTTCAGTCTTTTCAGCTGACAGTAAGAAAATGTCTAATATCCTTTGAGTTTTGCCAGGATTTCAGTGTAATTACTGCTGCACACATTTGGAGAGCTTCTCAAATAAATCAAGCCCAGGGGCTGAAAATGCTGGAGCTGGCCCTGCAGTCATGACTAAACACACTGTATGAGTAATTAAAGCCTCATGCTAGAGAGAGTTGCAGCAACTTCCCTCAGCATTAGGGGACTGAATGGGAAGCACAGATGGGTTCATTTGGAGTCTCAGATTATCCCAACATAAAACAAACTTCCTAGAATCTCATCAAAGCCTTTTAATACACAAATTTCTCTTCTCTAGTGCAGGATGTGAGTCACATCTAGATTATCTGACAACATCATCTTTTAAACTGTGTGGATGTGGCTGCACGATCCAACGTGATTAATGCACATGTTTGAAATGTTTCCCTATCAGTGGCTGTCAATCAGCGCTGATCCCGGTCACTTCATTTTAAGCAGCCTTCAGTTTAGCTGCAGCCGCCGTCTGCGAATTACCTCGGGTCTGTGTCGTGTTCAGCCTCTCATCAGCTCCTGATTTAATTAAATCTCTGAATCGGGACTCATTTCACTCCGCCACACAATTACAGCAAAGGGCCCCAGAGAGGGACAAGCATCACAGAGGAGAATGGAAAAAAAAATATCCCAAGGTAATTTCATCTTATTACATTGATGCAATAGATGGCGGGTGGTTTTTTTTGGTTTTGGTTTTTTAACCCCCCTCCTCTCTCTCTCTCGCTCTCACTCCCCCCGTTCCTAAAGGGCACACATCATCGCAGTCTCAAGTCTGTTTTGGCTCAAAGAAGATCAGCATTTCACTGACCCACATACACAGCTCAGAGCTACACTTAAAATGGATACATCAGCGGTATCTGAAAAGGCGGGGGGGAAAAAAGTCTCCCATATCTCGTGAACATGACCTGGCAGGGTGCAATAAACACAAGGCCTCCGTGTACTATAATGAAGCCGACCATTCATCAAGCACCGAGAGGAAAGAAACACCTGCCTTCCACCACGGCCCCAATGAAACACTTCAGTCTGTGATGGTTTACAAAGCCCCACGTTAAAGTCCACTATTTGGCTCCCATTGTGGATAGACACAGGATAATTTGGACTATGGCGAAAAGCAACGTGAAGATGAGCAAATAAACATACAAACTTTTGTCAGATTAGACCACATTAGACGCTGTTGATGTCTCTAGGAATGTTAGCCAATGTTTACACAATGGTGAGAAAGAGATGTGGCCACACAACAGAAAGGAAAACAGTTACATACATAGAAGACCTTTGAGGTTTTAAAAAACCTTACACACACTCGCACGCTCATGCTCACACACTCTGGTGGGGGGGCGGCGAGCCGGAGCGTCTCACCTTTGTTTCCCTCTCCTCCAAGAGGGTCTCGAGCCTCTTCTGGGCAGCCCGCCCCTCGTGGTCGTCGCTCACGATCAGGATGATGTGGTTCCAGTTGAACTCACGCATCAGGTCGAACCACACGTGCGCCTGGTGGGAGTAGGGAGGGACCGTCCGCAGGAAGGACAGGTGGATGCTCTGAGGAACACCAGGCAGGAAATGGAGATTAACATTCTGAGGCGAACATAACAACTTAACTTTTAATGGATGACTCATCTTTCGTAATAGGTAGAAATAAGTGGGCAGAAACCTGCAGAGTCCGGCCTTTTTGAAGGTTGTTTTTAGGTTTTTATAAGAAGTTTATTACAATCTTTACGCCAAGCAGATCAAGGTTTACTTTTCCAATTGAGATATGCATGATATGGCCATTAGTATGTAGACACCCCTGTCTACTGAGGCTGTTTTCTGTGACATGAGCTTATGTTCCAATGAAGGGAAATATTAATTCCACAGCATACAGAGATACTTCCAACTTCGTGGCAACAGTTTGGGGAAGACTCTTGTCCATCGGGAGCAAAAGAGGAAGTCGGGTGATGTTGTTAAAGAGCAAGGGTGCCCACTTTTTCCCTTGGAGGGCCAAAACTGAAACTTAATAGTGGGACACAAGCTAGAAGTAAATGTCTTTGAAGTTCCCTTAATTGCCCTTAAAGGATCCTACATATTTAAAGAGCATTTTACCTCACATTTTTTTCGACACTAGAAACATCTGGAAGGTCAAATCTAATCCTGCCCACTTTGGGTGGCCTTGTTGTAGAGCCACAAAGTCCATAGAAGATGGAGTTCGAGGTGAATTGGTGGTCCAACAAAATGTCACACCTGTTTCCTACCGACAGTCAAAACTGTTTCTTTTAAGCTTGACCATGATTGTTCCCTAACCATAGCAAAGTGGTCATTATTGTAACCCCCTAACCTGAGAAGTACTCACTAAGTAAGTGAAGAACTTCAAACCATGATCTCTCCCTGACCAAGTTGGTTTTGTTTCCAAACCTAAACAAACCTGAATCATAGCAGTGTAACATTATAATTTTTTAATGTTTCCAACACTGATTGGTTCTGGCTTTGAAAGCACTTATAAATGATGTTGTCCATTTTCTGAGCTGATGGGGGTGTCAGAGAAAAAAAATGGTTCTATTTGTCGTTCTATGAGGATTTTGTCGTTTCATTTGGAGCAGTTATTACCATAAAGAATCAGTTTAATAAGAACTTGATTGGCCTGCTCTGAGCCCTGACCTCATCCCTGTCAGACACTTTTTTGGATGAATGGGAACGGCAACTGTGATCAAGGCCTTATCAGACGACATCAGTGGCCGACCTCATTAATGCTCTCGGCTGAATGCGAGTCTTCCCAGAAGAGTGGATGCTTTTATAGCAGGAAATTAATGCTCATGATTTTGGAATGACACATTCAACAGTGAGCTATGGGTGTAACATTTGGGAGTCCAAACATAGCCACATAGCCCTAGGATATATTGAAAGTTGAAATGCATGCAGCTTAATTTGCTCTATTGGGACACCATGCATTAGTGAGTATTCAGTATTTACATTCTATAAAATAGTATAAAAATGTCTTAATCCATGCATTGACCCCTCAGCTTCCCCTCAATCTCTGGATTTAATGCCTCTGATTTCCTTTAACTTGCAGGATTAGGAGAGATGTCACTTAAATAGGCTTTAAATTGAGTTATTAAAAAGTCCCTGGCATTTTATTTATGTGATTGCTTTAAAGTTTCATTTTAGTGGCTTGTGCTTCATAAAAACATTACTCAGGTCAGCGGCATTATTAATGATGCTCTTTCAGTTTTCAGCTGGAAACCCATTTAATCACAGCTCCTCTAATGGACAGTGATGGGACGTTTAATCTAAGAAGCTTTTGAAGCCGCCCCAGGGGAGCTCCTTACTCCTTCGCTCTCTCTTCGCTCCCTTCCTGTTTTCCCTCCCTCCCTATCTCTCGTTACATCTCTCTCATCCATCACTCACCTTGTCTGAGTAGATGGACATGCGGGTGGTGAGCCCCACCACGGGGATGCGGTAGAAGCCCGCAGTGTAGGAGACAGGCGTTGGAGTGAGGTGGTCATTGGACTGAGGAGGGTGACTCACCAGGATAGCGTAGACCTGCAGAGACACAGGAGGAGAGCACTCTGTCATTCCGACACTGGCATTAAGACAAAATGGTAACACCACTTGTCGGACTCTGATAAAGACTTAAAGGTGGAGTGAGTCATTCTGATCCAATACACTTTGTCAAACTCAGCGAATGTCTCCTCCTGGGCCACGTCTTCCACAGAACTGGCTTTGTAAGTGGGAAACAAGCAAAGCACTATTCAGGTTGATCAGCAACAGACAGTGTTCATGCTCCTGCGCAGGACATGCAACAACATAACTGTAAACATCAGCGAGGCTTTCCAACAGCGGAGAGACCTCTGGGAGCTGAAAGGCCTGAAGAATGTGGAGGATGCTCTGTTTCTGCTTGATGGGTGTTAGTGTTGTGACATTGTGATGTCATGATGTTTGTGATTCACATGTCACGTAACATCTTTCCAGGTAATATCTTTCCAGTGCAATACCATAGAAATTTATGTGTAATAGCATTCATAGCATCCTTATTCTCATATGAATATAGAATGTCTTCTACTTATGGATGCCAAAACAAGGAAAACATGTAACATAGTGTAAATACTCTACCTCACTTAATGCAAATACTTTTTCTTTTCACTTTATTGTCCTATGCCACTTATTGTTTCTTGTTTTTGTTATTGTTGCCTTATTTCTTAATTAGCCATTTACTGGTATTTATTTTTGAGTTACTGTTAGCCTGACCTGCTGCTGTAACAAGTAAATTTCCCCTAAGGGGGATCAATAAAAGTTATCTTATCTTATCTTATCTTATCTTATCAAATGACTTGACTTTCAGCTTAGTATCTAGCTGCTTTCTTTAAGTCTTAAAGCTACTATATTAAGGTAAAGTCATTGATTTAGACATGCTGCAGGTTTTCTTTCTTTCATAATTAAGAGAATAAATGCAAATTTCAAACAGCTTTCTTTCTGTGAAGAGACAAGCATTCGGTTACTAACCACAACAAAACACATCTCTAGATTACAAATGCAAGAGTCACCTTAATCATTTACAGTTAATCAAACTGACTGCCACAGTGAAGGGCCATCGAGGCCCCTGAGCATCTGGGGCCCCGTGGCAGTTGCTGGCATCGTCTATAATCATGAAACATCTGCTTTTCTTCCTCGAGACGAATTCAATTTGCGTGCACTTTAAATACAGTATAGTCATCTTTTAGTGGGCGCAACCGCTGCTCTAAAATGTTGTATAACAGGTTAAAAATAACATTTTAGAACCCTGAACGTCTCCATAAATTGTAGTCAGGGACAAACTCATCTGCAACAAAGAAACAGAAGAGCAAAGAAATGCTTCTCTTTGTTCAGAATGTCCTGGCTGTGTGGGCTGGCAGACTAATATTCA
Organism: Centropyge bicolor; assembly: GCA_037975185.1. Classification (NCBI taxonomy): domain Eukaryota; kingdom Metazoa; phylum Chordata; class Actinopteri; family Pomacanthidae; genus Centropyge; species Centropyge bicolor. Next base: position 1,320,178 of record JBBMOC010000048.1, read on the forward strand.
TTTGTGGCTGTTTGGCTTAGTCTTATTGCTGCATAGAGCAAACCAAAGCTGGCTGACGACTCAAAAAAAAAAAACTGACTTTATGATAGCTCAGCCCTGGGAAATGCCTCGGAGTTGCGAAAGAAGGGGAATGAAGTTGGCATGGCTGCGCAGGCATGGATTATTGGATGTGAGCAGTCCGTATGGTTGGGTCAAAAATGAGGTCTATCTTCCAAGGACCGCTCCCAGGCATCTACCCCTCCATCTGCCACACACTTCCCTTCTCAGTGACTGCTATCGCCCATGAGCCAGTCTTATCTGATTAAACTCTCTGCGGACCTTCTGTCTGAATTAGACTTGATTCTGCCTAATTTACAAGAGAGGTGTGTGTGTGGAGAAGTGATCCACTGTTGGTGTAATCACGGCCTAATGGGCGGATTGCACGCTCATTCTTTGGATGAGCATGTGACAGGAGACTGGGTGCGACAGTGTTATTGTGCAAGCCTGTATCCATTAGAGTCATCACACTAAGCAGAGGGCCGAGGACATGAAAGCAGAGCCGGAGCTGTGGGTGTGGGTTGTTTCTCATGAAGCCTAATTATGTGTGGGGGAGTAATAAGAGCGAGAGGGACTTCACACCTCAGCATGCTGTGACATAATGTTGGCGCTTTTGAAAAGACATGAGAGGACGGTTGGTGTGGTTGAATGTGCTTCAACTCTCAAAGGCTCACGCACACTGATCACACATGACTTATTAAATATGTTGCATTTGTTAGACCTGCAGCACATATGTTAGTAACCTTTAGGCTTGTAAGATCGTTCCATGAGGAAATCTGTGAACAGGAATCTCCCACTTCATCATATCAGCCAGACTGCAGCCGGAGTGAGTGATCCCTGAAGGACAACATGCCCAAACTGTCCGCAGCCATGTCAACCTCGCGCCCAAAATCTTATCATGCAGCACACACACACACGCACACACACAGACTCAAAGCCAAGTTGTTAATCGTGAACGACATATCGCACATTTTCACCCATCACTGGCTCCTTTGCACTTGACTAGATCTGCAGCTGTGTGTCCTGAAATGCACGGTTGCCCTTTCATCCGAGATGTGCCCCCAAACCAGAGCCTATTTTCTGACTGTCTGGAAAACAGATGGGTGTATGGGGAGCTCACTGTACTGGAATTATAGCAAAGTGGACTAATTTCTGTGTGTGCAAGAGCAGAGTGGGTGCCAACTTGGACAAATGGCACCCCTGTAAAAAAAAAAAAAAAAAAAAAAAAAAAAAAAAGTCTTAACATTCATTTGGTAGATTCTGCTGAGAGTCTGCTGTGATCCAGATTATTACAATCAAAACAACAACAGTCTTATAATCTGGTTCTGGATCCAGACTGATCTAGTCATGACAACACATCTGACGCTTTCTTGAAAGCAGTAACTTTTTTTTTTCTCTGATGCATGTGAAACCAGATTGTCAGTCAGGTGGGCTGGTGCATGTAAAAGCCCGAGTTGCGGGCTGTGCTTTACAGCAGAAGCAGGGGCGGCGGTGAACTCTACCTGACTGGAGATCAGGTCCTCGCACACGGACAGAGCCATCTGGATGGCGTTGGGCTTGTGCGTGACGGAGATGGCGGTCAGCTTGAACTTGTCCCGGCCGTACACCTGGTTGGCCTGGGTCACGGCATCTTTAAAGACCTGCTCGTACCTCTTCTGGCTCAGGACGGCGCCGATGTTGACGATCTTGGGCTCGCAGCCGGCCCGCGCGCAGGAGCACGAGAGCAGCACCGCCAGCAGGAACAACCGCATCGTGCGGAGCAGCGAGCGGATCAACGGGTCGCTTGTCTCCCCGGTGGCGGCTCGGCTCGACCTGCTTGCGGACGGCGGCACGGCTCGGACTGCGGACGAGATCCAGGTGGGCGCCGTGAGAGAGGCCAAAGGGAAAAAAAGCGGAGCAAGACTGAAAGAAAAATGTGGACCTATGCGCCAAGCGGAGGAATGTGCATGATCATTAATAGGAGCATCCAAACCGCATTTTTCTCTCTCCTCTGCAGAAACCTCTTTATGCTGTTAAAGTGAGACCTGAAGCAGAATCCGAGCTTCCAAGGCGGCTTCTCCTCTGGCTGCAGCCGCTGCTCGGTGCGCTCTGTGCGGACTGCGCTGGCTGGTCGCTCCGGGCTGAGCGGCTGCTGTCCTTGGTGCTGACAGCTGTGCAATGCGCGCCGCCGCGTCTCGCTCTGCGCGCTCCCGCCGCACAGGCTCTCCTCTCTCCTTTTTTTGTGCGTTGGCGTTGCTGCTGCTGCTGCTGAAGCTGATCATATGAAAAATAAATGCGCTCACTTGCTCAAAACACACTCGATCACCGTGTTAATCGTAACAGGACATGAAAGGCGGGATCGCACGTGCAGGGAGGGGGGAGGTGGGGGGTTGCCTACCTGCAGGGCGTGCATAGTCTGCAGCGTTAATGCAGATGCATGTGTGGGCTTTGTTAATTTTTGATTTAAGATTTTTTTTTACACCACCTCAAACAGGCTGGTTGCGCCGGAGCAGATGGAGGGAGGTGGTGTTTCAGGTCAGAGTTGAGCTTTGATGTGAGTGATGCTGCTGTGAACTGCAAAGAGAGTCTGATTTGTGGAGCTGTCTCCTCATTAATCACGCAGGCTGTCAGTGTCATCCGTCTTCTGTGTCTGTAATAAGCGTGATTGTGCGGACATGGATCAAATCTGGACTGTGGTGTCTGTGCGTGTTGTGTAATCCGGAGGAGTGTTTAAAGAACTGCAGCGAGAAACAGGAGCAAAATCAACCTCCCTGGTTACCTTGGAAACAAGACTTTTTTTTTTCTCCTCACAACACACACAAAGAGCATCTTTACATGGAGGAAATATTCTCTGGCAAACAGACAGCGAGTTTATTCATCACAGCAGGGAAGAAATCACTTGAACAAAATGCACACCAAAATGAAAAGATGACATTTAGTCAGAGAGCCCAACGGCCCTTCATCCTTCTTGTTTTAAATATTAATAGTCAGTTATTTAAATATTTTGCCCCCAGGGGGATGATTCCTGTTGTGTGCTTATTTCTGGTATTAACAATCGATGCTTATTGAAAAAAGGTGTTTTAGTAAATGAGGCCAGAATAAAATCACCCAGCAGTGTTGTGAATTATAAATCACACAACACTGTGGTGTCTCTGTGTGTTGCACTGAGCTGATAAATTAATCACAAGGCTGAAGAAATCAAAAAGTCATCAGCTGCTGGCTGTGTGCTCCCGAAAATGAGCTGGTCTCAAACATGAGTCGGTAGGTTTTCTCTTCATAACTTTAGAGAGAGAAAATGTAATTCATGTGCACTGGATAGTGAATGAGTTCACGGGTAGCTGGCTAAGTAACTCCTCATCTTTCTTTTAACATTATTATTATAACATTTTCCTGCAAGAAACCACTTCATGAGTGGTGCATAATTGAAAAGGTGGGTGAAGTGAAGGGCTTTGGCAAATGCTTGTATTTCTACAGTATTGTCTACACACAAAGCAGCAAGTCATTTCAACATATCTGTATTTTAATTTCCATTTTCAATTCAGTCCTATTCACTTGACTTTTTTTCCCCCAGATCCATCATCCAAAATACAAAGATAAAGATTGAGTCTGAAAGTTGATTCTTGACATTGAATATAGTAGTTTAAACAAAAACAGGTCCACTAGTTTGTTCCAGAGCTTTCAACCACATCTTCCAGTCTTCTTCAGCAGAAGATATCGGCTCACATTAGATGTTTTACCAACATTGCTGTTTTGTTTTAAGCTCCATGAATACGTCTTTCTCAAAAAGATTAGATCATTTAATATTTCTAGCCAAACCATGAAGGAGCATTTCATCCATCACTTTAGTTGAAATCTAGAAATCTCCAAACACAGACATTCATGGTTTTTACTGGGCAGTGACAAAACATTAAAGACAACAGTCATAACATGAAATTTCCATCATCACTATATCAACCCTCAGAAACAACAAATAAATATGAAGACAGGAAGCAGAGGAAGAAAACACCCAAAAAGGCGACACAACAATATTATAGATTTATAGGGGAAGAACATGTAAGTAGCTCTTACATAACAGTACTAAATGTGTCTAGAACAGAAAATTAGATTTTGCAGAAACACACCGCCTCCAATATGCCAGCCACACAAACAGAAGAAGACAAGTCCTTTCCACCATCAAACCAATGAACAGAACTGGAAAAAAAGGTGTTGAATGGAGCACTTCATGATTTCTCTCCCAGCCTCTGCAAGGCTGCCACACACCCTCTGTAAACTCACCACTTACTGAATGGCCCTGACTCTTATTAAATGAGGTTATGAAGCCCTCCTCTTCCTCTCCTCCAGCCCCCTCACACACATCAATAGAGCCGGACCAATCTGCTCCGCAGCCATTATACGTTTGCAGCTTGTTTGCTGCTGAAGCAACACAACAGTGTCCTCTGACTAAGAGCCTCCAGCTCAGTGAGACGAAGGCAGGAAAACAAGCTCAGGCAGTCTATCACACAGAGATCATTGCGGGCTTTTAAACCTAAGTGTGCACACATACGCGTTAACCTACACAGGGACACACACACACATTCTTGATTTCACACTTTGAGTTGTTCACCCACACAGAAGTAATACAGACTCACCACCCACACAGTCCTCTGCAAGGCTAGAAGAGGGAGATTTGTGTGTGTATGTGTGTGTGTTTTAAAACTGGTATTTAGGTGAAAATCATCCACACAATTTCTCTTCTCAGACTGGACCCTATTTTTTGAGTAATGGAAGTCAAACACACCAAGGCCGAAACTGAGGTGCTTCACATACACTTCACTGAAAATAAACAAGCTTTCAGAATGAATAAAAGAAAATGTGAGTGTATGTATGAATTCAAAAGGCAATGCTGAAAATGAATATAAAATCATTTTGGCGAAGTGCTTTACTTTTTCAAAATGGACCTAAAATTTTTACCAGACAATTCAAAAACAAAAATGAATACAACAACACATAATATTCTTAGTTAAGTTAATAGACTGTACATAAAATATACAGTTTTATTCTTGTCCATCAACCTCCAGTCAGGTGGTAAAAACCAATGCCATATATCTTAAATGAGTTCATTTAATTGTTGACTCATTCATTTTCATTTCTTTTTTGATTTTGGCACAAACAAAAAAATGGATCTTTTCTTTATTTTGCCAAGTGACATTTCCCAAGTTCCTCACCATATTCCAGTTTTCCAGTGTAGCAATGATTGTGCCAGTGTGTGTGTGTGTGTGTGTGTGCTCTATGTATTGCTCATGTAGTGAAGACATAAATCTGTTTACACACTGGGGACAAAACGCAAGTGCCCATAAAATAAATCATTAAATTTTAGGGTGAAGGTTTAGGTTTAGGGTCAGTCTCCAGGAAATGAATGGAAGTCAGTGTAAAGTCCTCTGAAGTGATGGATACACGAATGCTTGTGTGAGTGTGTGTGTGTGTGTGTGTGTGTGTACAGTATATGTGTGACATCAGTGGTGTAATCAAGATAGCTGGCTTAACTAGAAATACTGTTCAAAGCCACTGCACCATCTTTGTGCACTGGCTTTGAACCGCGGTCCCCTTTTACTATATAACTGAATTGAATCATGGTCGTTAAACACACTGAGAACCATTCCTTTTTTGGATCTTGTGCTGATGATGACATTCTGCTTTTCTAGCACTAAAAAGACTTTCAAACATCAACATTTTTTTGAAGGTGATCGAACCTGTGGGTGCATCTTAATCAGGTCTTATAATAAATCTTTAAACAAAGATAAAACAAGAATCAGCGATGTGTGAAACGCAAAGCGGGAGTGAAGGGGAGAACAGAACAGACAGAGCATGTCACACTAGAACTGCTACATGTTTCAGCGCTTAGCATGACAGCAGGGCGTGTGTCTGCAAACCGCATGTTTTCAGCTCCTCGTGCTGCTCTTTGTGTGCTTTTCAGAACATGTTTGCACTGAACCTGAACGCATCACAGTACACAGAACGGTGTGAAGAATTGTACCATAACTGACACGTGAGGTTCACTTAGATGTGTCAGGCAGCATTTTGCATGGAGATGATGTCCACAGTTGTTGGACGTCTCTGCCGTGGAGCCCGCATTATCTGATTGAAGCGGGGAGCATGACAGGTCACGCTCTGCCTGTGCTTTGACATAAACTGGGCTGATGAAGTCTTGAAAATGGATTGCCTCAATGAGTCATGTGCAGATGGATGGCTGCCTATCTGATGTGTTTCTCATGTAGTGTGAAGTCCTCACATAAATTATAGATGTGTGAGCTCCCTTGGTGCTCGCTCTCTCGCTCGCTCGTCCCGATGGCGAGCTGAAGCATTCGTGCCGCAGAGAACACAAAGACCCTTCAGGATTTTAGATCCCAGTTCTGCTCCTGACATGCTGCGAAGCCTTGTGGGGGACTGCAGGTCTGATCAATGCGGATCAATTTTTGGTTTCACATTAGAGATGCCTGGCAGCTCCAAATTCGTGTTTCAGTAATTGAGACCAGCGAGTCAGGAGAGAATCAGGATTTGATCTCAGGTAAACAGGAAGACATGTTGTCTTCTTCAAAGTGATACAATATTTGATTTAGATGTAAAGTAAGGGGAATACACACATGTCTGTCAGTGTGTGTGTGTGTGTGTGTGTAGTCTGTGATCTATCAAGTGACTTAGACTTGTCTTTTCACATTATTGCATGATGTCTTGTTGTGCAACTCACCATTTTGAAACAGAATAAGCTTTATTATGTCTCTACATCAGTATGCCCAAGGCCAGATCTCTCTGCATTTTATATGCAGTAATCCATAAGTAAAGAGTAATGTATTTTCTATATGTTTGAGAGATTTTTTGCTGCTACCTTTGCTTCTGGGAAACTAAAGTTTTCAAACCTTATTTAAAAAAGTCCTGTCTCATTTGTAAAGATACCAAGTCAAGCAGACGTACAATAATACCCAACACACAAACCTTTCCATATCACTTAAACACTGTTAATCATTAAGTCAACCACAGAGATTTTTTAAAAACCGGAAACATCTGCATCTGCAGTTATTTTCCTTATGTTAGGACACATTTCTTACAGCTGGATGAATTCATTGATTGACCACTCAGCAGGACAAGCTGAAAACAACTGTGACATGTTGTCACATTTAAAGTTGTCATGTTTGAAATAGTCAATTCACAAATTCAGCAAACACAAAGGAAAAGTATTATTCATTTGAAATCATGTTTCTGTCCACCTTACAGTCTTGACTCTACTGAAAAATATCTGGCTCTAGACTGGGTTAAGCAGGTAAGATTCAGTGGGATTATGGAAAATCAAAACAATTCCAAAATAGACTAAAAGTCTCAGCTCAGTTGGAGGTTCTGCAGGCAGTGGTCCTCTCCTTTAGGTTTTACACATTACACATAGCTATTTAATCCATTGTTAATCTGAAAATACTGATGAATGCTGCTTTAAAACAAAATCAAAACTTTTTAAAAATACTATTTCAGGCATCCTTTGCCTTTGACAGTTTTGAGACATTTGACATTAAACAGTAAAGAAACACACATACATAAATTCTTGGCTGGATTCAAACTGGACATGTTGTGGTTATTATGGGTCTTATCAAAGACATAAAAGGCTGACATATTCTGCACATATCCAGAAAGTTGAACAGAAATCTTGTGTATGAGAGCCTTTATCTATTTAATAGCAAATATACATAGTAACAAACTCAAAGGTGCAAGTGCATCAACAAGATACAACAAATACAAGCTTCACTTCCAGCTTTCATTATTACTCTCTCTCTTCCTTTATTTGAATGCATAACATGGATATAAAAGATTAAACTGTAGGGCCAAGTCTCCCTCATGTGCACTATGAAAGGAGATCAAGCTGGGTTTTTGTTGCTAAGAATATGCGGCAGTAACGGCAGAGAGCAGCTGAGCTGTTCTGATGAGAATTAGGTCAATACAAGACCCAGAAAGATATGAGGAGTTTTGATCCAAAGTCAAACCTCCATTTATCCGTGGCAGCAAATCCTCCAAAGCTGCGGCACGCTTCAAAGAAAACAAAAGTCAGTGGTTGACAAACGACAGACTGTATCCTGTCAGTTTCAGGGATATTTTAGAAATGTTGTAAGATGAACTTCTCAATGCTGGATTACTTTTTTAAAAGCACATTTATGATAATGAAAAGTCTTAGGAGTCAATTTAACCTTTGACGACTCCAAATTGGACTCTTTCCAATTATACTATCCACATTAAGTCCAAAGGTGAGTCTGGAATAATCAGGTTCTATGACTGATAAGAAATGAGGTTAATCAAACAATGGAAGTATAAATGACCTTGACAAAGCAGAGTCACTGTTTGAGGAAAAACTTCAAATAAAGAAAGTCAGATAAAAGTCAAATAAATAGAAAGTCAGACAACTGAAATCACTCAAATATTCATCTATTGTCTATTGTCTTAGGGATGATATTGCAATGCCATCCATAATAAAATAAGAAGAGGATGTAGGGCGTAGGCCAGCACTGCCAATAAGAGCAACAGGAAGGAAATGATGGAGCAGCAGATGCAGAATCTTCGCGTTCTCAGTCCTCTGACAAGACAGGTGGGACAGCACCCATGTGCCTGCAGCCGTCTCGGTGGTGAGGGGACGGCCTGAGGTTCAGGGTCAGGGCTGATAAGGAAGGCCGGTAAGGGCTCATAAACGGTGTACGACTGTTCCTGCAGCCTTCTGATCTCCCACTGCAGGAAGGGGGTGGTCTGTCGACAGAAGGGGCAACATAGTCGTCCCAGGTCCTTCGCCCTCCTCATGATGCCGGCTGCACAGTGGTAGCACAGCGCGTGGTTACAGTTGAGTAAGACGACGCGGTGCTCTCCATGCGAGTCGAACAGCTCGCTGCAGATGGGGCACTCGTGCCTGCTGCTGTCGCTGCACAAACTCCTGACACTTCCAGTGCAGCCGGGCTCGTCCCTGCCAGCCAATTCCAGCTCTTGTGGAACAGATGTCTTTGGGTCAGTCCCATCTGTCGCAGTTTGCGTGTCTGCTCTGTGATTCTCATCACGGATGTCCTGATGTTTGTGCTGAAGCAGAGGCTGTATAACCGAGTCTCTCTCGTCTGCTTCCCTCGTCGTGTATAAAACTCTGATGCAAATCTCCTCTGTAGCTGGCAGGTGCTCTTCTTCAAGTCTAACAACGCCTTCTCCTTCTGTTTCAACAAATTCTGCCTCAGCCATCCTTCATAACAAAAAGATCTTTGTACCCAGTCTGGTACTTTTAACTCTGCCCTAACAGACTCTCAATATGTTTCCTCATTACAGCAAATCAACTTTCTTCCTGGACAAACATCAGGTGAACCAACTATTGATGTAATGCTTCTGTATAACAAAGGCAACACAGTCCTCTCCAGCCAAACCCAGATAAGATAAGCATGTTCGCAGATAAGGAGCGCAAAGCAATAATATGAGCATGAGAGAAGTGCCACTGGCCAAGTAGTACAGTGAGCATTTCACTATTCCGCTCAATTTAACACGCTAATGCATTCAGTGCAACGGAAAGCTTTTGCCAGTTCGGGAATGCATGAGCAAACACATTAGAGCCGAGCAGACAGATTTATTCTGCACATTTAAATAAACATTACATGTGTAGATTAGCCACTTACAAAAATACATTTTCATATTGAGAGGGAACAGAAGAGAGGAGTTCATCTGATATTCATGAGAAATATCGTGCTGCGTAACATTGCTGGTTATTTGCTTTGAAATGTATCTCGTCTCTTTTTACCACCATCTGATAGTTCTAAAGGAAATTAAAAGGCAACGCCAAGCAATCCCACACACCCAGCCCCATCGCCGCGGGCAACTGAAGATTATTGCTTTTATACATTTGTCACATTTCCAAGCAGGCGCGGCGCCATTTCATAAAGTCTCACAGCATTGTAGTCATCAGTGATTAAGTCGGTAATGAGCTGAAGTCAGGAGTAAATAAAGTAAAAGAAAAGTTGAAACTGCATATTGCTTTGTTAAAAGGGAGGTCTGTTACAGCAGTAATGGGAACGCACGATTATGACGGTGAATCAAGAGCAACACTTTCATCCATTTTTTTTCATAAATGGTGAGACTTGAAACTGAGACTGACTTTAAATAAAGGTTTTCAATGCCTAGTCCTGGATAAAACAAAATAAAAATAAATCAACAAACTATGAAATTCAGTGTAACAAAAAACAAAACACATGAATCTCTGAATTGCTCAGCATCTGAAAAACTTTCAAGTAAACATATTGCTATAAATCTACCAAATGTACTTGTTTTCACACACTTGAAAAGGCCTGTCTTTCTTTCACTCTGGCGGTTCTTGATGATCATGACCTGTAATCTAAGGACCACTTCATTTGTCACCATTTGTGCCACATTATCTAACTGACATGTGACTGTATGTACAATTATACTTGCTAAAAGCAACAGTTCAACATTTTGGGAAATACACTTATTGCCTTTCTTAACGGAGTGAGATTAGAATATCAAAATGCTGTTTTTGTTTCTGTAATCAATGATTGTATAATATCAATAGATGAGTACCTAGCCAGCACCAAACAACAGTCAGACAGAAATAGAGACTAGCTGCTGAACACAGTGCAGCGTTTCTACAATTCAACTATTTACTTTAGCAGAAGCTTTTATCCAAAGCGACGTACATTTACTTACATTGATGGAACAGCCATCGGGAGCAGTTTGGGGGTTCATTATCTTGCCCATTATCTTTGACAGGTAGGCTGCAGGGGCCAGAGATTGAACCCCCAACCTCCTGATTGGTGGACAACCACTCCTGCGCTACAATTGCCCAGCATTTAACAGCTAAAGAGCCTGATATTTTTCTCAGTAGTCGGTGGTGAGCAAAACAGAGCTAAAAGTGTTGAACGTGCACCTAATTTTGCTCCATATCTGCTGAATGTCATATCAAGTCCATTTGTGATAATAATGTCTAGTATTGCAGGTCAGTAACTTGTTTTCACTGCCTCCAAGTGGCCAAAAAAATCTGTTTGGCATAAAGAACACTGCCAGAATCAAGGGCTTTCCAAACAAGACACAGAGCTTGTCCATACTCTCATTCTCAGTAAGTTAGATTATTGTACTGGTGGCTCAGGCAACTACAACCAGAGTCCTTACTAACACCAGGAAACTGGACCATATTACAACAGTCCTCAAATCATTGAACTGGCTTCCTGTGAGTCAAACCATACACTTCAAACTTTTGCTCTTGGTTTATAAGGCATTGAATGGCCCTGGACCAAAATACATCCTCGACCTGTTAGTTCCACATGAAGTGTCCAGACCCTGATCCAGACAGTTTTACTGTGTTTCTAGAACCAAAACCAAACAAGGTGAAGCAGCATTCAGTTATTATGCACCTCATCTATGGAACAAACCTCCTGAATACCTGAGGTATGCTAAAACGGTCGACACGTTTAAATCAGGCCTGAAAACAGTATTATTTGCTACAGCTTTCTCTGATTAGTCATTTTAGATTTTAATTATTCATTCTTGGATTTTAAAGCGCACTTTTATTGGTTTTAATTCACTGTCTATTTTAATGCAATGCTTTCAATTCAATGTTTTAATATCTTGCATTTATTCTGTGGTGTGTGTTTTTTTAAATAAATGTATTTCTATGTCTCTGTAAAGCACCTTGAGTTGCCTTGTGTACCTAGCCTCGCCTTAAGACTGAAAGCAGGGGGACTCAGCTGGGCTCTGTTTAACCTGGCAGTCACCAATCTCTTGTAAAGCTTTCTCGTAATCATGATGTATTTTGTTGGTTTAATCAGCACACAATAAAATCCAAAAATATTCACATGCTGTAACTATTTCTTCTCATATACCAGTTTATTCATCTGTGCTGCTGAGACAAAGTAACTGTACTGGTCCTGTTAGTCCTGCCATGCTATGACAACATTTGTTGTATAAGCCTTAAAAAAATGGTGAAGTGGTCCTTTAAGCTGTCATTGCACAGTGATTTGAAAAGCACTCTCAGCTGGTTGTGGTGTATCCTGAGATATCAATCAGAAAACAAAAACCCATTGGACTGCAGCTAAGGCATTGCCTGGTTTGATTAGGAAAGATTTCAACAAGTCCAGATTCTTATTTTCTAATGCTGATTAAGTCAAAGTGAGACATAAAGCAAACATAAATTAAACATAAAGAAAATCATACAAAAAAAAATCAGTTGAAACAGTCACTAAAGCACAAGACTGTCACTGGTTATGTATCACAATATATACAATTGTTCACATTTTTCAGATTAAAATGGCTTTTTTAGAAGAAGGCAACTGTGGTGCTTGTAGTGTTGTTTGCCTTGAATGTTAGCAGTGCTTCATCAAATTCTCGCATTTATGGGCCGAATCCACTCGGTCCAGCTGGCTGACGTGACGGTTCTCAGGCACTTGCATATGAAAAGTCAAGTTCAACGTAAGGCTCAGGCTTTAAAAAGAGCGCTCGGCCCCATCCCACAATCAAGTCACGTCTTCCTTTCCTCCTTTCATTTATTGCATGTGACAGATAAAAATCAATCCTGGACTTCCTCGCCTGAGATCTCTGATTAACGTCAACCCTGACCTGACATCTTCTCCGCTGATCTCTCCTCCTGTAGTTCAGGGATGTCAGAAGTCCAGGGTGTCGCGCTGGTACTGCAGCCGGGGGCTGTTCTCGCTGTAGAACTGACTGAACCAGCGCCTGTGCTTCTGGATGGCTGAGTCTTCCTTCACGATTATAGGCTTGGCGATGTACTTCTTATTATTCCAGATCATCACGTCCCGCTCAAACTGAATGTGAAAAAGAAAACAGGAGAAGGTCACTGGACAGACTTTTGATTTCAAAAAGCTGTGACAAAGACAAACAGTGATTGAATATGAATATGAACTTATATTAACAACCATGATATATTATAGGTTTGTTTACAACTTGAGGCTTGTTTGCTTTCTTACATTTTCACTTCCTCCAGTGCACTTGATAATCAAACAGGTGACACGGTTGTAGAAGATTTCAAATGAGTAGATTTTGACTTAAGTAGGACTAAGAATTAAATAACAGCTAAAATACTGATCTGTATTTTATACTCTCTCTCTTTCAGTGATTTATTACACTTTATCAGCAGGGATTTTCTGTGTAAGTGCTGTTCATTAAATGTCACTTCACAGTTACTCCATCAGCTGCTGAGATTTGGCATTTCAGTCCAAACTCCACCTCTTGAACTGTCATCTAAAACTGAGTTTCCCCCATGGCTCTTTGTGTTAATATCACATGGAGAAACAAAATGGCAAAGTAATTGAATACGATGACCTTAAATCATTCTTTGCCTGAACTGAAGAGATTCATTCTGGAGGCCGAAAAGGCCAAAGACCAAAGCAGCATTTTGGAGGAGGAAGGATCAAATTCAAAAATTCAAGTCTGCATCAATATGCACACAATCACCATCAAACCAGGGTTTCAGTGATTACCAATTGCCATTCATAAAAATACTTTCTTCCTTGTCTTCTGAGCCAAATTAATGGTTTTCCTTTTTGTTAAATCAGTGACTGTATTTTTTCACCTCACCACACAGTTAATTATCAAGTTTAATGAGGCCTATTTACACCTTTTCTGTGACTGGGTGGTGTTACTTCTGGTGGCAATGGGGAGGCAGAATTAAGCCAAAGGCGGAGTGGGAGCCAAATGCACACAATGATCTCTTCACACTGGAGCAACTCTGAATCATTAACTTAATAATAAATGACACTCATTTAAAAGTTTTATGTACATTTTCTGTTTGTTCAGCTACTTCATATGTTCACCTGTTTATTTCCCAAAACATAATATAGTAGCTGAGCCATGCAGTAAACATGCTGTAAAACCAAAACTATGAGCTAAAGGAGGCTGTAAAGCTCCATAAAGATGCAAAACTGGTAATAATTTCGAGGATTTGTCACAACAAGCGAACCATTTCATAACACACGCACACTATGGAGGAGTGATAGTAGAAGGTAATGTACCTGAATGCACTCTGCTTTGAGGATGAATTTGGGCACCAGCGGTGGGATATTAGACTGATAAAACATGATGTGAGACACACACTGCAGCAGAGGCTCCACCGGAGTCACACAGTGTATGAGAAGACCCCGGCCCAGGAAACTGTGGTTAAACATTAGGAACACCATTCCTGGACCCATCTGGAACACAGACAAACGTATGATTACTGCAACCTGTGTATTCATGTTGAAAATATGTGCAGTGATGTGCATCATCAGAACAGTGATATACCTATTATAGGCTTGATTTACATTTACATCTCCATTGTGTTGATCAGACGTGAATGTCAGTTTATTGGATGACAATACATTTAGATGCATGGTTAAGCCTAATAATGACTGCCTCTCATATTTTCATATACTTAATTTCATCCCATGCTCATCCCACGATAATGCTGCTGAGCGCCCACCCCCGCCTGCATTACAGGAACCATATCCTTGCTTTCAACATTTGTGTTGGGTCTTATAGGATCCTACTTTCCCTGCAGCCCTGTGCAACTGGTTAAAATAGTGAGATTAGTGCTTTCAAGGTATACTTATTCATCATATATAATTCACGAGGGAAGATAAAAAGGAATAGATTACACAGTGTTAGCTAATGTTCAAGGCACAACTAAAGAGTGTGGTTTTTGCATCAGACCAGCATTTTTCCCTGCTGCTTTTGTGTAAAGGCTCTGGACTGTGTAAGTAGACCGTTAAATGAGTAAATGTATGTAAAACCTTAGAAATATGGTTTGAAATCCATTTTAATTAGAATGGAATTATTGATTGGATTATTGATAAGGCTGCCAATATAATTCATAAAATCAATTACAGGATGTTATATACAAACTGAATGCCTAGTTTGAACTGTACTCTACCTGTCTGGCCACAACCCGAACGTCCAGCAGAGGCCAGTGGAAGCCAAACACGGTGAAGGCGTGTTTCACAAACATCTGAGAACAATGCGTGTTGGGCTCTGACTCTGCTTCCCATTCGACCTTGAATAAGCACACACACAGATAAAGTACATACAGCGGCATTCAGACATGGATAAATAATACCTTATCCTCCAAAATAAATATATTCTGTATCATTTAATATATATAGCCCAGTCCAATTCAGCACTGATTTGGAACCCTGATGCTTATAGGATTGTGACAGCAACATCACACTTTTGAAGCTTAGAAAAATCCTTACCTTCCAGTCATGCCGCAAAAATTCCCAGCTTTTGTTCATGTGACGCAGATCTACTCCGCTGATGATGCTCGGCGTGTGCAGGTGAGCGAGGTGAGCGATGTCTGCAGCGTTTTCAGGAATCTCCTGTGGAGAGGACGGGTCACATGTTCTTGTGACAGTGTTAAAAGTTTGGTCATGAAGGCAGCATTTCTGCCTGCAGGGGGTGAAACTGAATTTGTGCACAAATACACAGTGGATTTTCTGAGGATTGAAAGTAAATAGTTGAAGGGAGTTAAAGGTCATTTTTCTACACTTCTACAGTTTCATTTAGCAGATGCTTTTATCCAAAGGGATGTACATCTAAGAGCAGATAAAACGTTTCTCCTTCCTACTCTCTGGGTAGCCACAGTGGGGGACAATGTTTCTATATGCTTAACAACTGCATTGATCATTTCTGTACAAAGTAAAACACGTGCAGCTGACCCCCCACTGACTGACTGATTACAATCTTGTATTTGTACATATACTCCTTATGCTGTACACTGTGAACTTTTGCACATACCCTGGTGAATTCTGTGCACATTCCTGCATAAAACTGCAGTTATTTCATTTAAATAATATATTGCACATATTCTTATATCTTACTGTCGATCCTTTTCTTATTTACACTGCTAGACGTGCTTGCTACCTTTCTTTATTTTTTTCTACTTACTTTACTTATGCCCTAAAAAAAAAAACAAGGCAAATTTCTTGTAGGTGAACACACATCAACACACACACACACCTACCTGTATGTGAGCGTTGATGTAATGTTCAGTCCTCCCACGATAGACCCACTCGCCATTTGCAATTTCCTTATACTCTGGGATGGTCCAGTGTGGCTTTTCTCCATCACAGTGAAACCAAACCAGGATCTGGCCATTGACCTCGCAACTGGGCCAGCAGTGCACCTTGGCAAAATCTGGCACTGAGTGACAGATTAAAACCCACATCTGAATCACAGAGCACAGTCATACACAAACATGGGCCAACAAACATTCCTGATCTATTCACTTTTGGTGAGACAACTATAGTTAATTCAATGTATAAACATCACAGAAAATTCCATAACATTGTAAGAATTAATGTCAATTTATTAACAGAATGCATTCATGCTCCCCAGAGGTTCAATTATTCCATTCCTCTGGTGTCACCCTCTGGCCAAATTGTCAAATTCGTACACAGGCTAACGTCCAGATCAGTTCAAAATCTGTCCAGATTTGCTGTAAATACTCTCCAGGGTATGAATCTTAATATGTTTGATGACCTTTTGGCATGCGCCACCATTGGCCTAATTTTTTATATTTGTTTCACCAACACACATTAGAAATCTGTCTGACATATCCTGTAGCAACACCTGCAGAACAAACTTTGCATTTTAGTAATGATGCTCTTAGAATGACATAAATAATATAAATTTCATTGTCTTGTTTATTCCATTCATGGGTTTCATATAATGAGATTTAATAAATATTACAGCTTCTAGGGGCCACAAGCAAGGTTTTAACACATAACTTTTATTATTAGAAACAGTAGCAGTAGCAGCATAAAAATAATGCATGTGAAAGAGTCTAATTATTTTGTATCATTTTTTAGATAATGAATGTGCAAGAGCTTTTGTTAATTGTTAATTAGTTTCTTGCTTGGTCTTTAAATTATACACCCGATCAAGATGAGCCAACTGAGACATGATAATGTTTGCATTTTTCAGTTCTCCATGCCACATGTTTTTGTAGAATAAAAGTCACTTGACACCACAAGCTCATACCTTTTTCTGCATAGGGGATCCTCATGCACTTGCCATCTTCCCCCCGAAACTGCCATCCATGAAATGGGCACTCTATGCAGCTTCCCACCACCCGCCCCCCCACAGCCAGGTTGGCCCCCAGGTGAGGGCAGTAGGCATCCACCACGTAGGCCTTCCCATTCAGGCCTCGAAACACTGCCACCTGCTCACCTAGGACGACAGTAGGAACAAACACTTAACATTTCATGAACAAGCTGCACCTTCAGAATACAATGGTGATGTAAGCAAATGTAGGATGTACAGTTACATGTTAGTATAAGTTTAAAAATGCTTCAGAAATTTCATTGAGATACTGGGAATCTAATTATGTGCAAATTTATTGACTCACTGGGTCTCTCTACAGACTATTTGTTGTAAATTACAGGATAAGCATCCAGCAGCCACAGATTCCTATGAACAAGGTTCCTCTAATTGTATGTAATTGTATGCATAATCGTTGCACCTGGAACGATTATTTGGAGCAAATGTCTGAATCTTGAACGCACCGACAAACAGGGAAAGTGTACAGCTTCTAACCAGCATTGCCACTGCACTAAGGCAAATGGCTTTTTAAAACAAGTAACTGCTATGGTTAAATGATGGGATGGTTAAATGAAGGTGGTTGCCACAGACAAACTGGCCCCTAAAACATTTATTCTGAAATAAATGGAGAACCAACCAAATCCTTAACTGAATGCTACCACAGATTAGTCTTGGCGGGAGTTTTTTTTTTTTTTTAATCATCAATCATTAAAACCCTACAAGTGGAGTTATACGTAATTTTAGTATCTTGAAATTATTCTTGTAAAAATGAGACAACAGAAACCTGTGCAATCTTTGCATAGAGGAGGTTCAGTGTGCATTGACTGTCAACCAGAGTGTAGACAGTATTTTAGTGCAACCACTTGGGGGCGTCAGAAATGTTCAAATTTCCACATAATGCCTTTAAACAGAGCTAGACTTTTTAGTGCTTGTCTTTTCCTTTAGCCACCTTCATGCCATTGTCTAACTGTCTTGTGCAAAGGATAAGCAGCAACTCTTTGAAGTCTCTGCTTTAGATGGTCACACCTGTTCTGATTTGGTTGCAGGAATAAATTACAACACGGTACAGTAGCTGCACTTTGTGTGGTGCATGGTCAGACTGAATCTGTGCCCAGTCAGACACCACCTGTGGAGGTCTCTACCCACTGTATCCACTTATTAGGCTTGACTTTTGGCTGACCTACAGATTACTCCCAGATTAGCGCAGGCTCGGTGACTGAGGCTGAACGTGGCCGCAGAGCCGACAGGGCTCCCAGTAAAATTCTGAGAAATCCAAAATGAGGTTCAACTGAATGAAGGATGACACAGCACTGCACTCCTGTCCCCAGACTGTTGTGGGGCAGAACTGAACCACAGAGCAACGTGCAAGAAGAGCACAGGGGGAAAAGTCACGCTCAGCTGAATTTGATATATGATGTAAATGGATGACTGTGGAGAAAAGTTAGGAGTGAGTCACTGCGCTCATTCACAGCAGGATGCAGATCCTGAAGGAAGCCAAGTTTAGACTGGATCAACAGAATTTGGGACAGTAAAATGTCAGAGGGCTGGAGGGAGAAGGTGTGCTGACCTGGATGAGAAAGGAGATCAGAGGGATATGCAAGAAAAAAAAAAATACAATTCTGTCATATCTACTGCACATTAAGCATCACAGAGAGAAAAGCATTCACATTCTCCGGGTCCGTAAATGTATTTTTTCCAAAACGTACAGGACATCTTCGCGGGTTTTCTGGCAATCCCTCACCTCCCTTTGACAACCACTCATCTGCATTAAGCTTTAATAACCTACTGATGCTCACTAAAAAAAACACAAATATAGTCATTCACTCAACATGTGATCAAGATCAATAATCAATATTGAACATGCAAATTCAGTCTTGATCATGAAAATAGTGAAGAATTTCACTAGTATTCCATGACGATCATTAGTGAATGGAGTTTAGTCGGGGCAGAAATCTGTGTGTGAGTGTGAGCGGGTGAATGAGAGGCGAGACAGTAAAGCTTAAGGTAAAACAGCACCATGTCAGTCACTGTTGTATCATCCATATCACTTTAAGGCAACACTATCATTGAGCTCAAGTCAGATTAATCTTTATGACAACAGAGCATGACTGCCATCTGTGGATAAAGACCATAGGTCATGGCCACAAGAACTGGGAAAAGCAATAAGACCTTTAGTGGGATTACTTTATCAAATAACCACAGTATTTTTTAATTTTGGTGGTTTAGCAATTAGTCGATTAATCAATTAGTCAATCACCAGAAAATCAACTGACTACATTTTTGATTGAAACTAATATCTCAATATTTTTATTTATTTTTTATGTGCTTCACAAAAAAAGTTGAAGACATCACATTAACCTCTTGGAACTTGTGACAGACATATTTCAAAATATCTTTTAGATTAAATGACGAATCATCTAATTGGAAAAACAGTCGATAGATTAAATGGTGATAAAAAATAATGCGTATCCTGAATCACTCTGCAAGAGCAGGTCTCTTTTGTGCCAATGGATCTCCTTTCAAATATGAAACCTTTCATATGCTGTTTGTTTGTTTTCTTTATTTATGGCAGGTGATGTGACATAAACATGAAAGCACCACACGCTCTTTGAAACCTTTTTGAACTCCAACTCAAAGAAACTCTCTGAACAGATCAGACAGTCCCACTGGATATCAACACACGAATGACTGAAATGCGAAACACGTATCTGTTTTAATTCACACACACCTCAAAAAATATGCTGCACATATCAGTGTGAGAAATATATTTGTAACAGAGCAGCTACATATCAAGCTGCACAGAGACATAAATATGGCATATCACATATCAACAACTTTAAAGCTGTCAATGACAAGCTGTCACATCCTTATATCATGATCTCTCATCATCCTGATGCAGAGCAGACCAGCTGTCAGATCACCATAAATAAGAAATCAAAGAGATCAATTAGTGCTCTTGTATTTTATTCCTGCTAAGCACAGTACTGTCAGCAGATGGCGCCCTATGCAGTTTACTATAGGGAAGGGTAAAAAAAAAAAAGTCAGCAGTACATTATGGATGGGTTCCAATGGAACTTAAATGGGTTGCACCAGACTCAAATCATTCTTGCTCTTGTAACATATTTAAGGATGGTGATACCAAACATAATAGGTTACAATGTCAATGAGTCATATGGGGCAAGACTAAAGGTGCCAGCCCCTCGGGTCACCACCGTCTACACCCTGGCACATGTGGATACACAAGCCAGGCCAAGACTCTTTGTCTGACAACAGTCAACCCCTCACCAGAAGGCGTGGTCTTCAATGAAGTGCTGGTGCTAATCCCAGAGTAAGCACCACACGTACCAGTCGAGAACAAGCCAGCATCCAACGAGACAGGTAGTACAGAGTTCAAGGACGCAGATCATGACCTGATAGCAAAGATAGTGATCAAAGACCTATGACATGCAACCCCCCTCCGACGTGGATCTCAAACATCTCCCAGAGGTCAAGATCAAGAGGCAGTAAAGAAGGTGTTGAGGGAAGAGTGACACGTCTTTGCATTTCATGGTAATGATATAGGCTGCATCCCATCTCCTATGACACCAGCACAGTGACAGAGACCTACATATCCATTCCAAAATCTTCACAGGGAAGTAACAAAACCTACCATGGTCACCATATTCATTAGTATGTGTCTGTAAGAGAGACAGCAGGCTGTGACTAATGAGGCTAAAGAGAACTCAACTACAAGACAGCTCCTGACCATAATCCTGGATCCAGGATATGTTGGAAACACTGGGTGGAAGCTCATGGTTTTTGGTGTTAGACCAGGGTAAAGCCTTCATCAGTCCACCACGTGACTGATGAAGGTTAAACATGTTTACTGGACAGAGGATTTCTCGATACATAATAATATACTTATTAACTTAATGGTAGAAGGCTACAAACCAAAGACATTGCCTTAGGCTTTGGGAAATTACAATTTAACTATTTTATGGCAGAGACAAAACTAGATTAACTGATAATGAAGGGAATCACGATTTGCAGCTTTACTGCCATTATGTAATAATTCAATTAACATTTGTAACTGCAAGGTTGGCCTCCATGACACTTCCAAATCAAACAGTTTAAAGCTTGACTGACCTGAAACAATGAGGCTTTGTTCAAAAAGAAAGCGTTACCAAGCACCCACATACCGAAACTACTCAAACAAAGACAGTGAGACATTGTGCTTCATATGTATACAAAAAAATACTAAAAACAACTTTGTAATATGAGCTCGTCTCTGCTGTCCTGGCAACGTAGAAGCAGACAGCCACTGGGAGCCTACCTGAGACAGGACAATGGACACCAGACACCATTTTGTTTAATCAAAATAAATCCTCAACGATTAATCAGAAGTGAAGCATCTGTATTAACTACTACACCTCCTGCAATGTAGGAACTGAATCATAATTCAGTCATACTTAAGACCATTTACAAAATGGTGCATTAACTGAGTCAGATCATGTGAACAGAATGGCAACTGAAAATAAGTTCAAGTGCTTGTTTAAGTCTATATTTTCTCTATTATTAGTACTAAATCCACTAGTATTTAATCTTCCGAGCACCTGAGACCTCTCTCAGCTCTTGAACTCACTGGATTGACATTTCATATTTGCACAACTGCTCTATGGAAATTCAGCCCAGTCGATTCAAATCACCCATAAATGCCTATGACACATTATAAATGCAGCAAATATCGATGAATCACAGGACTACGATTCTGTGAATGTTTCACCACATGAACCCTCTCAGTATGTCAGGACATCTGATGGCTGTCTGCCAAGGTCCAAAGTAAGCAGGGAGAAGCAGCGATTGGTCAGAGCCTAAACACTTTATGAAAGATAAATCACAATAAAAAGATTCATGGGGCATTTAAGGACATGGGCAATCTGTGTTAAATAACCTCGCCCGTCTGTATCTCACATGTAGTTTAGTTTAGTTTTTTTTTTAAATATGACATCACTAATGTCGGCTGCAGCTCAGGAGAACAGATCTGCAAGGTCAGCATCCTCAGCACCTGTCCCACTGCCAGACCAAGACCTGTGTCTCTGTCTGTCTCTATCTGAGGTGGGATCTGCTGAGGTGGTAACTCACCTGCTGACCTACCTGGTGTCAGTTCACACACATTAATGTGTGTGCGTGTGTGTGTGTGTGTGTGTGTGTGTGTGTGTGTGTGTGTGTGTGTGTAAGGGGGGATACTGCTTTAATAAACAATAACAGTAAGAAAAAGAAGAAAAAAATAATAAATACATAAATAAAACAAATAATAATGATAATTATAAGACTTTTGATTGTTTTTATTATCATCAATTAAAATAACTTATTTTAACATTTAGGCATTATATTATTAATATTATGTGATTATTTATGGCGGTGGCCATATTAGTGTGTAACAACATGGCAGGTGGTGACTAGTGATTTCCTGTTTGCAGGAGTGTTAATGCCACCACCACCAGGTCTCATCCTACCGAGCACGGAGACGCCTCTGACCTCCCCCCTCTCCAGCAGGTGTGAGTCCAGGACCCGGTACCAGCCGTTCGGGTAGACCGGGGGCAGCTCTCCGGTCTTCCTCCGGCGGCGGACCTCGTTCGCAGCCCGTGCTTTGGAGCGACCGTCCTCGGCGATGTATCCCACGTCGTCGGGCGCCCTGAGCAGCTCCAGGGGGCAGCAGAGCAGCCGGTACAGCCAGCCGGCGGCGAGGAGGGACAGTCCGGCTGCGATGCAGAGCACGGCCCGGCCACCGAGCGGTGAGTCCGAGTCCGACCGGTCTCCGCCGAAGTAGAAAAGAATCGCACCCAGGCCAATCACAGCAGCTAACCTCCCTGTGGACATGGTGAGACTGTCCATGCCGGTCTCTGCTGTCCCTCACTTGGAAACCAGATGCACCACTGTGTTAAAGCCACACCCAGAGCCTGCCCTGTAACCACACTGCATGCATACAGCTGATATCAACACAAACACACTCTGATTTATTCCTCCTGTCGAGAAAAAAAAAGTGAAAGTTAAGAGTGTGTCTCTGCATGTAGACATATTTATCCAACTTTTTTTTTTTTTGCAATATAAAACTTCATGAAGCCTCCCAGGCTGTCCTAGAATATATAAACAATTTCCCATTCAACCTATTTGCATATCCAGTGCATTCAACTCATACTTCCTCTTTATAGTTCCTGGAAACTACTCATATTAATTAATTGCACCTGGCCAGAAAAAAAATGTTACAGACTCACCTTTTATAAGAATGTGTTTTCCGGTTGTTACAGGCTGGTGCCACTTACACTTGTCTTTACTTTGTCAATTTCCATCAACTCTAGTCACCAGTTTTACTACATAGTGCTTCTATGTCCAAAAGTATGTGAACACCTAAGCAAGTTTGTGGACACCCAAACATTACACGCATGTGATAACTGAACATCTAATTTCAATCCACAGTATTCTGGTAACATTACAGACTCCCATTCAAACACAAGAGTATTGACGAGGTCCTAAATGTGTAGGATGAGCTCGAGGTCAGGCCTCTGTGCAGGTCAGTATGTATTCAGTTGAATGTTGTCTAAATTGAAGAGTTTGACTGTAGTGGCAAGCATGTATGGTTAGACAGTAACCTGACTTCACCTTAGTCAGGTGATGCACATGTCACTCAATCACATGACACTGAATGATCTCAGATTCTAATCTAATGTTTGCTTTCTGCACTGTGATTGCAGCTCAGTAGTAAATTTATTGCCCCCACTCATCATCTTACCCAACCGTCCCAAGCACGTAACACAGCCAGGGGTCCAGTGCTGGTGAATCTAGGCCAGGTAGCGGGCATGCTCAACCGTCCTTTGGTGGGGGTCTCTGTGGACATGAAAAGGACAGACTGGTGAATAAATTGAACCAGATTTATTGTAGATATGCAGGGGGATGATTGATGATGGCAAAACAGAACCAGGCTGCAGAGCTGAGAGCAGGGAAGGTGTAGGTTTGATCCTGAAGCACAAGAGAAACACGGTTATTAAAAAACCAACAAAACAGAAGGAGGCACATCACAAGAAACACTAGAGTGGTTGTAGCATCTGCACCACACAGGTAGACTGAACAAGCTGACAGACTGGAGAGGAGTGAGTGGAGAACTGGTGTTTGAATACTGCAGGTAATGGCTTGATGAAGGGCAGGTGTGTTGGCTGATGCAGGCAGGGAGCAGCTGAGTGGATCGGGTGAGACCCACAGTGGAACGCCACACCCAGAGACAAACACACCAACAGGGAGACCAAAACTCAAGAGATACAAGGGAAGAGATATCAGGAGAAACAGCACCTGACTAGGAATGTGACATAACTATTAGAAATGTGCATTAATTGTCTGCATGCATATAAAGCAAAACTTCAGGTTTAACAAGTTTACAGAGCCAGTGTGTTTTCCCTGTCTCACCCTCTTGTTTTGATTGTACAGGGTGACAGCAACCTCCACTAGAGGGCACATTTTCCACAAACACTGTGTGAGTCTTTTTGTCACTGCAGGTAGATGTATGTTGGTATGACTCACATGGGGAGTCCATCAGAGGGGAGCTGACTGAAGGATCATCTAGGTCAGTGAAGATGAGTCCATCCATGTATTTGACTCCTGCTATGT
This sequence comes from Centropyge bicolor, assembly GCA_037975185.1. NCBI lineage: Eukaryota > Metazoa > Chordata > Actinopteri > Pomacanthidae > Centropyge > Centropyge bicolor. The sequence goes on from JBBMOC010000048.1 coordinate 1,344,904, forward strand.
GTTTGACTTCAGCCACAGTGTGGATCAATCCCAACCCTGGTCCTGACTATCCCTGCAGCCCTCTTTCACCTACAGATCCTGATCAGTGGTGTGGGCGTGGTTGTGCATTTGAGAAGATTTAAGATTTGATTTTTGTTCACATATAATCACTTTTTTTTTTAACAATTTATGTCTCAAATGTGTGTAAAGTTAGCTGAATGTGAAGAAAATGAACTAAATATTGAAAATATGTCAGTTTGAAAAGTGTGATTAAGTTTTTATATTCAGCACCCCATAGGAATACATTAGAGAATATAAAATCATTACTATAGTTGTGCTTATTTGCCTGGCTTCAGTACTGACCCTATCCTTTAGCCTATCCCTTGATGCATAGACAATGTTGTGAGAATAAAGTCTTGGCAATTTTTGGATGTCACTGCACACACAATGTACTTTTGAGAAATTGCATTTATGGTTCACTGTTGGAATTTCCTTTGTTGTGCCAAAGCAAAACCATCAATGTGTGGCTGATAATTTTGCAGTTTACTGGGATGAAGTAAATTCATGATAAGTGAAGCAGACACCACTTAACATGTCCCAGCAGTAAAATAAAACTTAGATAGATTATTTGTTTTACCTTAAAGACATCTTCAAATCACAACAAGCAGATTAATCACTCCATGGGAAGCATGCATTCTGGAGATTATTTGTAAATCCTAATGACTTAAAATTCTTACAGAAGCTGCTGAGGCCATTTCCAGAGACAAGACAACAGCAAACGTTGTCAGCTTCCCCGTGACTGTTCAGAAACCAGCATCGTCCTCTCCAGGTCCTCATGTACACAAGATGCCCTGCCAGAAAATAACTGGTAAATAGAGTTGTTTACACACACTATTTAATGAGCATGTAAATGGATAACATTCTAGTGTAAAATGTGCAAACAACATACATGTTCTATGTTTTATATATTTCTATACAAGTTATATATATATGTGTGTGTGTGTGTGTGTGTGTGTCCGTGTCTAAATACTTAAATGTACTGCAACTCTCCAGTAGAAGTTTATCCTCTGGGCTCCACTTTGTTTCACCATCTTTCCATCATAAATAATGAAATTGTGATGATGCAAGTAAAAATCAAAACTTAAATATTACCCACCTAATTATCAGCTGTCAACACATACAGCATTTTACAAGGTAGTAAGAATGCTGTTTTCTTCTTTGTGCTTAAGAGTGAAATGTTTGGCTGACAAAGAGCAAGTACAGACACAGAGATGAGCAGGTTACACAGTAAAGACACATAAACACATGTAGAGGAAAGCCCAGTAGTTCTTGAAAAGTGGGAAATGAAGCAAATGCTGCTGTTAAGTCACAGAAACAGGTGGACTGATTCTCACATTAGCACAGAACACACAGAGGCTGAGATAAGAAAAAAACCCTCTATGACGACATATGAGAACTACTGCTGCTGTTGTTGTTTGACGGATGTAGTGGAATTTTAGTATTTTGCTTATGCTAAAAATTAAGAGAGGCCATATTCTATATAAACCTTCTTGCCATAACAGATCCACACAGACACTGTAGGACAATATACAAAATAATTGTTTTTTTGTTGATATTGGTTGAGCTACAATATGTTTTACTGTTTGTTTTAACAACTGAAACTGAATGTGGGCGTGTCACACACACACACACACACACACACACACACACACACACACACACACACACACACACACACACGCATTAAAGTGCCTGGATACATCAGTTTGTAGTATTACACTTTTAATCTGAGGGTCCAGGGTTCAAGTCCCTGTTTGGGTGTTAACTTTTTAGTGAATTTCCCCACTGTGGGATGAATAAAGCTATATCTAATCTTATCAGTCACTGCTATTGTTGGGGTATTGATTTATCGTTCTGCAATTATCAGTTGTAGTAAGGAAGTATTAGTTTTTAATTGGTTGCTTTATGCAAGGATGAAATTCACTTTATTCTAATCACAAAGTTTGCGTTTGCTTTTTCTCCGTGTTTTCTGGGTTGAACATCAACACAGTGCTGTTTGGCAGACAAATCTTACTTTGCATTTTGCTTTGAATCAACCAGAATGTAGCAGCAGTTTTAAAAAGTAACTCCAACAGTACAAAAAAAACAACAACAAAAAACTCCATAATTTTTCATTTGAGACAAACAATACTATAGCTACACCCATAAATATAATACATCATGTAGCTTTACTCATTTCCTATTTCTCTTCTGGATGAGGTGGGTTTTTATCAGTATTAGTGAACAGATAGCAGCTTCACTATGGTGGCTTTTAAGATTTGTTGTGTGTGTGTTATGGATATCTTCCTTCCCATACTTTCGTGTATTCTGGCACCTTGTCATGTGTTGATGTGTATTTAATGATCAAACTGCCTTAAACAAAATCATATGTAAACTTGCCTGACAACATGTGCACAAACTAACGTCGATGGACTGGTAACAAAAAGAGTCTGAATGTAGAGCTAATAAAATATAACAATATCATATTTTTTTATTATCTGGTTTGATTTTCTTTGATTTGTATTTTGGCATTAGCACAAACCTTTGCACCGGTGCCAATGTTTTGTAAAAACTTTAAACAAGCTCAATGAAAAGATATTATTCAGCAGTATCATCTGTTGTCATTGCTGAGCCGAAAACAATCAAACTCAAAACGTCCAAAATCAGTTTGTTGAGCACTATATTGAAGATGTACAAAACATCAAATCAAACCAAGGAAATATCATTTGTCATTGATTTATTTTCACTAACCAATACTGATATGATCTTAAGGGCTGCACAGGTGATTGCACAAGCTCTTTATTCTGAGAAGTCTATGGAAGCTTGGGGAAGACGCTGGACCAGAAATGCACGAAACGCGTTCTCAACCTCTGGTGCACATAGCCCTTGTCCATTTTAGAATGGATCTCCACGTATTGGTGTCCAGCGCCAGTGAACTGAGGCCAGGTGACGGGCACTTTAAGGTCTCCTTTGTTGGGGTCTCTGTGGACATAACAAGAGAAAAGGGCCAGTGAATTGAGGAAATTTTCTATTTCAGTGTCTGATTTAAGTTTGTTTGATTCCTGTGGTGCTCCTTTGTCCTGTGTGTGCAGAATGATACCCAGTTTTGGCGAAGTTGGTCCAGTAGGCGATCATGTAGCCGGAGACATCACGGTGGCTAGGCCAGTAGCCCAGTGGTGTGGTGAAGGGCTTTCCGAACACGTACTGCAGGTCGTCAGCGTGGTCGGCTCCCACCCAGCTGGGGTAGGGCTTGAGAAGCCCGGCAAATCGGTTGGGCTCAGAGAAGAGGTAGGAGTAGGTACGGCCAGTCCTTTTGGGGAGACAAGGAAAGAATATGGATGTCTAAATAAATAAAAACACAACACTCTGAAAGCTGAAATCCAATTAAATCTTTTCCCATTCAAGGTTCTCAGAGTCTGGTAAGAATGACAGACTTGTTATTCAATGCTTTGCACTTAATCTTATAGATGCTTGATGCCTCTTTTTGTGATGATACCACTAAATATGAAATATAGCATAGCTTATATTTATGGAAGCTGAAGTATGCCATAAGAATAATTATGAACCTTTTCAGTAGTAAATTAAAAGTCGTTATTCATTATTTTAATTATTAGTTTTCAATTGATTATTATTGTAATTTGCATTTGAATTATGCAAGTGTTTGTAAAAATATAATGCAAACATATTCAATTTGACCATATTCTGTTATTAAATAATTGAGGAAATAAAGTAAAATTGCAGCATAAATTGTCTTATTCTATCAATTACCCGCCTTATGAAGCAAGGTGAGGAACAAATAAAAAAAATGACAGTGACATCTCTATAGCAAGATCTTATTCTCACGTGGCCTTGGAAGCATGAAGGTAGAGGGCAGTTTGAGTCGGGACCAGGAAGATGTAGTCTGTTCCAATCTCCACAACGGTTTTCTTGATGGTCTCCTTATTGGGATTTGATCCCCAGTGTGAGGTGTACAAGGAATAGGCTTCATCCTCACCAGCCTTGCCTTTTTCTTTAGTGAACGAAGCCAGGAGCCTCCTCACATCTTCCCTGCAATCAGGAAGAGAAGGTTTGAAAACTAGGTCTAATAAAACACCTTGCTGCCAGAAAAACCCTGAATACCACCACAGTTCTCAGAAAACTATGGTTATGTTGCTCTGGCCCGATCTGTTGCAGAACTGTGATCTGATGGCTTAAACTCACGGAGGGGTGTCCACCAGATGGGAGTTGATTGAAGGAACATCTACAGCAATGAAGATGTGTCCGTCCATGTTGTTGACTCCAGCCATGTAGTCGATCTCAGCTGCATTGTGGTACAACTTGGAAGGCTCGTCCGGCAGGAAGTCCCCGTCAACCACAGGAGACAGGAGCAGCTTGAACAAAATGGGGCCTGACAGAGGCAGATACATCAGACTCTTACTATACAAAGTACTGTCTGCATGTTTTATACATGACTAGAATTCTAATTTGCCAATTGCTCAATCTGCTGATGGTCGAAGATGCCCACAGACTTTTTCCTGTAATGTACACTTCATAGGGAAGGGAGGCACCGATCTATCATTTGAATATCACTCTTCACAGTTGAACTTTTCCTTTGGTAACTAATTAAGGTATAAAAGCTTACTTCACTGTACTTTGCTCAGGCACAAGACAATGACACATGATCTAAATTGAAAACATAATCTAGACTGAGTGTAGTGAAATCCTTACTATCAGGTGAGCCAGACACATCGAGACTGCCAGCCAACGTGAGGGCATGAGGATCACTCATCCTCAAACAGGCAGCCATAGAGTCATCGGTGGGGCAGCCAACCTTCAAAGCGACCTGGGTGGAGGATTCAAATCTTTAACCTTTACCCAGCCCTGAGCTTACATGTACACATTTAAATTCCCATTAATTACTCAAGAAAAGTTCCATAGAAGAAATAAAACATGTCAGAGAATTTTTTTTATGTACCTCCTCTGCGTACTTGCGGGGATTCTTATTGATGCCCCATGGGCAAACGGCGACCCCGCTCTGGGAGATGGCTCTCCTGATTATCCCTTTGTTGTGGGGTGTGAGAGTCTGTTGGCAGACAGACAGAAAAAATATAGAGTTCATATTGCAAATTGTGAATTTCAATTTGATTTTATATCCGTCATCTATTGTTTATCTCACACAATGAGCAAGACAGAAAGAATAAAAGAAGCATCCACCCCTCACCTGGAAGCTGACACTAGCTCCACCTGCAGACTCTCCAAAGAGGGTGATGTTGCTGGGGTCTCCTCCAAACGAGCGGATGTTCCTGTGCACCCAGGCGATGGCAGCTTGCTGGTCCCACAGACCGTAGTTTCCTGTCGTGGTGACAAATCTTTAGTCAAACGCACATTAGTCAACAGTCAACAACTCTGCTGACACACAGGCATCCAGGCTGGTTTTAAATACTATCCCACTTTATTCCAGTTGCTAAATGCAAAGAACACAATGCCAAGGTTTCCTCCAAATGAGTTCCTGTGCGCCCAGGAGATGGCAGTATGCTGGTCCCAAAAACAATTGTTTCCTGACGAGTATGAAACCTTTTACTCAGTCACAGCAGGAGTTACTACTTTAATCGAACACTTCATTAATTGGCAGGGAGGCCAGCATCTTGTAGGCTTGGTACAATTGTGTCGCTGCACCTACCGGGCATGCTAGCGTCTCCGGTGCTCAGGAAGCCCAGAGTCCCCACACGGTATGCCAGCGTCACCACAATAACATTCCCTCTGTCTGCAATCTCCTGCCCATCGTACAGATAGTTGTCCAGGAAGTTGGCGCCCATCGAGCCCCCAGCCAGGAAGCCTCCTCCGAAGATCCACACCATGACCGGCAGGTTAGTGGACACTAGAAGACAGAATGAGAGCCAGCTGAATCAGACAGACAGACAGACAGAGTACTTTATTAATCCCTTTGGGAGGTTCCCTCCGGGAAATTGGCAATCACATCTACATCTAATATGGATAATATGGATGGATGATTCTAATATGGATCACATCTAATATGTATGAGGCTCTGTGGGGCTTCTCTTGGTATTTACCTGAGCTGCCATGAGGAACCCAGATGTTGAGGTAAAGACAGTCCTCACTGCCTCTGGTGTCACTCATGAGCATGTTCACCTGAGTGCATCTGTTCCTGAACTCAGTGGCCTTCAGAATACCTGACAAGAGACACACGAATAAAGTATGTTCATCATCATACAGTTTAAGCCTTTAGCTGATACTTCCTCTGTAGCTATAAGATTAAACCTTTTCAATCAATTCAATAAAGGTTAAAAGAGAACAGACTGCATCTCTTTGTGGCATGAATTATAGTTTTTAGTATTGGTCTAGATGTTATTTCCAGCAGGAGTGAAGTTCAGTCAACCCACCGTCCCAGCCAGAGTGACGCTTTGGCTTCTCAAACCTTCCAGGCATGTCGGCAAAGGGAACCCCCCTAAAGATGTCCATGTGACGGCGGAAGCCAAGACGGATATTCTCTCCCTGCACCATACCTCCCTCGGTGTACACCGTCCCGAGCTGCAGGAATGAAACACATAGAAACTGAATCCGTATGGGAGTCCATAGTTTTACGCAGAATTACACCTCTGAATGAAGGTGTGTTGTGATGATGGCTCAGAAATGACAAAGTAATCAGCTGAATTTCTGGAAGTCACAAACTAAAAGTTACACTACTTCACAGAGAGAGAATTTGAATATATGGTAAAAAATTTTGACACACTTACGGAGGCTGCAGATGCCACCTCCAGAAACACAGCAACAGCTACCAGGATCCCAAGCATCGCCATTGTGTCCAAACTGTGACAACCAGGTTGATTGTCGGCCAGACTTTTATAAAGGAGGCCCCTCCCCTAAACAACATCTGATCAGTGTGCGGTCTGTCGGCCTGCTTTTCTCACCATTGCATAATATTTAACCACCTTGTGTTAACAACACTTTCATCAGTACCTAAAGTGGATCGCCTCTGAAAGCTCTTTGGCTAAAGCACCACAACAGATGCAGTGTTCACTGGATGTTGGTACCTGAGACCGATTATGAGTTAAAAGTCCAAATTTTGCCAAAAACATCACAGGGAGCCTGAAAACACCTGAAAAATTGCAGCTGTCCTTGGAAATCCACCAAACCAGGCGTCTATCACTACTTGTTTACGTCACCTATTTTGTTCATCAGAGGTGAAAGAAGCACTCAGACCATTTTCTTAAGGAAAAATACTAATATAACAGGGTATAAAAGTATTGTATTGAACATCTTAATTATGTAAAATGACAAAAAGTATTAGCATCAGATTTCACTTAAAGTAACAAAAATGAAAGTACACCTTAAGCAAAATGGCTCAAGTGAAAATAATGTACAGTACATTACTGGTGAAGGCGGGGCTAACTTAAACTAGTTTACATACTGCTTGGTAGCTTCATCAATGTTATGTCATAGTTTATTGATTGATTGTTGATTGTTATTCTGAAGGATTCAGAAAGGCTGTGTAGTAACTGTAGTCAAGTCAAAAGTACAATATTTCACACTGAAATGTAGTGGAGTAGAGGTATAAAGTAACATAATATGGAGTTTTAAGTACTTCAAAATTGTACTAAAGTACAGTACTTGGGTGGTTTCCTTATCACAAATGAAAAACTAGCTGTACAGGCTCCATCCCACATGGATCTGCCAACATGTCAGCTGACTGATATAGTGTAAGGGTGGCCATGGCAAAGGACCGATCCTGTCCTGTCCTTTAAAGCTAAACACAAACAGTTAATGGATAAAAACTGATGGTAAATTAAGAGAGAGAAAGTGCATGTTTAACAAAGGATGTCAAGAAGGCCACTACTATTACAGGACGGGTGCCCTCACTGCATGAAATTGGCATAACCTGTTGTAAGTATTAGGTAGAGGATCCTGATTTTAATAGAAGGGGAATTAGGGCATGTTTAGGTGATTAATTTAGATTTAGAGTGGAGCGGTTTCTGGTCGATGATAGCTTTAAGAGTGAGTAAACTTGGAGAAGTAATTTCTAGTTTCCAACTTTGCAGTCATGATCAGAAAAACAACCTCAGCTCAGTTGACACAGCTGTCCAGCTGGACTCAAAGTCCCACTGCTGTCACCAATCCCAAACCTAACCCTTCTTTCATGTAGAATGTTTTTTTTCTAAGAATGTAAAACTGGACTGTAAATACCTTCACCATAGATTATAATGAGAACAATCTGGTTACAATAGGTTACATATCTGCATGCATAAACAGACATGGCTCCCTTTTCATACTTACTATATACACACATACACTTTGTTACCATGTTAATACAGTGTCCAGTTAGGGGTCAGGGTATGTTTTTTCTCAAGCTCTTTGCTGTTTTCATATTTGCCACGATTGTTCTATTTTATCTCTGTCTGTCTTTTCTGTCCTGAGAAAAACAATCTCCTATTACTGAATCTGTATCATCAGCAAATTTAAATTGTACCGTATTAAGCAAAAACTTCAACTCATAAACATGATACAGTTCCTACAAAAAATGTAGAAATACACCCATTTTTATTTACATTTCACTCAAAAAAATAAACAGATCACCTCTTACAGGAATGAATAATGTAAAATATTAACAGTTATCAAATTGGTTGTCTGTTGTTAAATGTAATCCAGAATTTCTGTCTCCATCTCATTTTCACTTCCCTCCGACGGCTGAAACTCATCCTCCTCATCTTCCTCTTCATCGTCCTTGTTGTCGTCATCCTGCACCTCTTCCTCTGCGTCCACATCTCTCTCTGAGGAATTTAAACTCGGGCCTCTGCGTCTGCATTTCTTGGGGATTTCTGGCAATGCTGAGGAAGAAAAATATCATCAAGACATTAATACACAGCAGTGTTTAGTCCTGTCCTTCCTTTCTCACCTATCCTGTTCCATTAACCTTATTAATGTGTACTGTCATAGAGGGTTTATTTCACTATCCTTCAGGGGTTCTGTCCATAGTCTAAAATAAATTTGCATCAATGGCCACAATGGTTATCGGCATATTAGACAGAGGAGCACCACTAAAGCCTCATTTGACTTTTAGTGGTTAAAAGTTAACAAAATACTCTTATATTAGTACAACAATATCAAAGAGATTGATGTTTAGCAGGTAGGATGTTCACCATGTTCACCATCTTAGTTTAGTGTGTCAACATTTGCTAATAGGCACTAAAGGCATGGTGAGGGGTCATAAGCAGCGAGACCCACTTGGCTAAATGAAAGAAATGCTGAATGAGCAAAGACAGCTAGCGGGACAATATCTAACCCAGAACTGTGGAACTTTATAAAAACAGCCCTGATCACACATTCGACCATGTCATATCTACGATAAGAGAAAAGTGCTTGATCAGCGTAATGGTTTGAGTAGTTAATGTGTGATCACAAAGAGGACGTAGTGTCCATGAAATGAACGAGGGCATGACAAGCCGTTCTTGGTGCTGGATGTTTTCCTTACTTGGTTTCTGGGCTCGGGTGACCTTCTTGATCATGGCTGAGATCATGTCCCTCAGCTTGTCGGTGGTGCCGAGAACACACCAGCCGTCCCTCTCATCACACATCTGCTCATTACCGCTGTTCTGCTCAATCACCTGTTTGATGCTGGAGACACACAGATAACTGCATTGTACTTAAATAGTAGTCAAAAGTATCTGAGTATATTTACTCAAGTACTGCCCTTAAGCATAATTTTGAAATACCTGTTCTTTGCTTGCTTTTACTCATTTTCTTCCAGAGGAAAATATGATACTTCATACTGACAACATTTATTTGATCACTTTAGTTACTATTTATTTTGCAGATTCAGATTAATAACACAAAATATCATCAACAAATGTGTCATGATGCATTATTATAGGTTAAGATAAGACTTGATCCCTGAGGCTAAATTCACAATCTGTATGTAAATAAATTAAAATGACACCTACTTTTATGAGCTGCAACATTAAAGAGATGTACACATGTATGCATCAATTATTATCATCAAGTAATGTACACTATTCCAAAATTATAGTATATACTTAAAGCACATTTTGATGCTAAAACATTTATGCTTTTACAACGGTAAACTTTATTTTATTTGTAACACAGTGTTGGTAGATAGTTTTAGTCAAGCAGAATATCTGAGTAGCTCTTCTATTACTGTACCCAAACCACAACAACTATATGACCATTTTCATATGGTCACTAATGATTTGATAAATAGTTATAAATAGTCAAATTCACTCTTTTTCAAATTATCGATGTTGGAAAAAATTGTAAATTTGAGCCTTACTCATTAGCTTAATGGCTTAATGCCAGTCAAAAATGGCGGAAGAAAAAAAATGGCTCACAGAGATTTTGAGATCAATAAAACTGAATCAAAGACCTAAATCACTACATCTGATTGTATTCAGGACAGTTTGATTACACTGAAGTACTTGACAATTAAAGCATATGAAGAAATAATGGACAGCAGTGTGGTGTACCTTTCCACATCCAAGTCACAGAGCTGGTAGAACATCTGTCTGTGGGGAGGCAGCATGCCGTCTCTGAAAACGTAAGATGACTCCTGTGCAGATGAAAGAGACGCGAGTTGCAGCTGGTATCACACATGTTGTCTAATGAATGTTTTCCATGACAAACTACCTTAATTATGATGCAAGATTTTAACTTTTAGACTTATGGAGATTATTCAAAATGGAATAAATCAAACAACAAGATTTGAAATGATGATGAATACAGATGAAATATAAAATCTAAGAATAAAAAACAAGTAGAGCTTGAGACTAGCATTCCATAGCTGGATGACTAGTTGACTGACCCTCAGCTGGTATGTGACTGGGGCAGGATCTCGACTGGTGCTTGGACTCTCCTGAGTTGGAAGGTCCATCACACTAGCTGGCTGAGGACCTGAGCAAAAAAAAAACAAAAGCAAAAAAAAAACAGGTTGTTTTTTTTTCCATCACGTTGTCAGTTTACCTTGGCAAGAGCAGCAGATTAGTAGCAGTAATGTACAGTTTCGTTTGGCATGGTGGTTCTATCTTGATGCTGATCTCTTCACCAGGTTTGTCTGGACTGAGATTTTTTAAACCTCAATAGGCTTATTTTTTCCACAGAAGACATTTTGGCATGTTTCAGTGGGAGAAGCATTGGTGTAAATAATAAAAAAAACGACATCTGCCTTTGTATCTAAATAAATTCATCAACTCACCTGCTTTGTTGAATGTGATTGGTAGACTGTAGTTAAGGGCACTCCTCTTTGCTTTTACTGGCATGTCCGATAATGAATAGCCTAAAAGTGGAAAGAAACAGGAACCAACAGTTTGTGTCAGGCAGACTGGTCTTGACTTTTCATTGAGACTCAAAAAATTTTCTAAACTTTTATGAAATGACAGAATTGTCCGTATAGAAATATGTTGATGTTCAATATAGACGAATGAATTTCACTTTTGCTAAATTTGCCTCAGTAAAACATGAATTTGAATAAAACCTAAAATAAAGAGTAAGTGTTGTTCTGTCCTGCCTCAGGTTTGTACCGTGCTTGGTGCTACAGCGGATCCTGAAGTCTAGCATCTGGTATTTCTTGGAGTCTGCTCTCTTTCGGGGGTCATAGCCCAGCCTCACCCACAGACTCCTCCACGGCCCCGTCACCTACAAAAGGAAATCTGATGTTTAACTTACATGTGGGTACAAAAGAAATGTTGGGTGTCCCTTTGAATTTTATGAAAATTCTTCTGTGATTTATATTGCAATTCATAATTTCATTAAAGCATAGAACAGACCATATCAATCACCATACAACATAATAACATGAATATTTAGTCCAAGATAATAAAATCCAATAGAGCACCTTTGCACTGTAAATTTACGTATTGTATATTTACAAATGAATATGTTTTAGCTTGAAATCAATTTCTATAGAGAGTCTCCATTCTTAGATATTTCTGTTGAGCTACTGCAATGCAACATCTCGCTGAGACTCACTGCTCAATCTTCATTTTTCACCGGTTCAATGTATATATATATATATATATAGCATTCTTTATCAGGTGCACTGTGTCCCCTCAGCTTACCATATAGTAGGCGAAGACAGGCAGCAGCAGTTTCAGTTTATCAGGGTGGATATTGATGTTGGCCTTGACTGCGTTCCGTGACCAGATGGGCCGACTCTCAAACATCTAGACATAAAAAGTATGGCTTGAGATAAGATAAAAGCCCAGGAAATTATGTTAAGTCATACCTGTATCACAGTATAGAACATTATTTCCTGACTTTAACCAGGTGTCATGTCTAGAGTGAAAACTGTGGTTTATGATGGTTTGGCTACAGTATTGAATAGAGTGACTGTCAATAATAGCCTGTAGGAAAAAGACCTGGCTTTTACCAACAATCACTGCATGATGTGAGCTAATATATAATATAAAGAGACAAAAAGTCAAGATGAAAACTGCAAGTTAGCAAACATTGGTGTAAAGAATGCAAGTTTAAAATTTTCAAAAATCAGTTTTGAAGATGTTTTATGTAGGCAGAAATTATTTCCACACAGTTGTTACGTCATGAAAAAATATGCAATGAGCTTCAGTGAAAAACAGTGAAAGTAATCAGAAGCTTTGTTCAGCAAATGAAAAAAAGAAAAGAAATGAAAAACTATGCCTATTGTGTGCTACTATTTTAATTATCATTTAGCTTATAAAATATTAAATATTGAAAAAGATGTCATCTAATTGCTTATATTATATGATATTCAATTTACAATGATATTAAGCAGAGAAAGGCAGCAAATGACTCTATGGCTGAGCTGGAACCAAAACATTTGCCATTTTTAATTAATTTTTGATCTATTAATCGATTTCAGTGCTAGGATAGAGATTTGTCAGCCTAGGCGTTCTTCAATGTGAATTATTTTACTTTTACATTTATTTCATTATTTTACCTCTGTTCCATTTTCTATTTCTTGAATATGCTCATTTCGATTAAAGAGCCAGAGTTTGTTTTTATCAAATTAACCCTGAGATTACATTTTGTCTGGAGAAAAAAAGGACTTACATCAGATTTTTCTTCACATCATACAAGTGACCTGAGCAATCAGAGGGTGTGTGGTACATTCAGTAACCAACAACCGTGATTGAAGCAGAACACATACCTTCCTCAATTGCTCTTCAACCTGCTTGTCATGGTCCTTGAGACAGACTCGGGTCCAGTTGATCCTGGCTGCCTCGATGCACTCAGTGGGCACAGTGGGGTCACTGAAGCTTACAAAAATGGCATTGTGGGGCCGACGGGCACGATTCAAACCAATGAAGTTCTTCTTGTTGATGGGCAGCTGGCTATAAACAGATAGGAGGAGAAACATTAGAAAAACATTCCTGATAAGTTGCATCAGCGTCACAGGACAATAATAACTACACTTGACAAAGAGAACTAGCAGAAGTTGTAAGGTTTAATAAATGACTGACTTGTGAAAGATGTCAGGCCGGTAGAAATAGTCCACAGGAGTGTCGAGGCGTGAGAAGATGGCCGGGGGGAGGAAGTAAGGCATGGGCTGTTCAAAGAACTCTTGACTCTCTGATTTGCGGAGGATGATTTTGTCATACAAAGATGTCTCTTTTCCGCCTTCCGAATGCACCGCGAGGCACTGAAAGTCTGCCAGCCCTGCAGAAGCAAACGGGTAATCAGAGCAACCAACCTCTATTTTTTTCCCCAAATCATTTTTTTTTTAAATTATGAGATTATGAGAGGTTTAAAGTGTGTCAGTGGGATAACGAGTGCTGGATAGATTTTGTTTTTGAAACTCCAAATATTCTGTGGTTTTGAAATTTTCAAAAACATTACACACTAGAAGATCTCTTAATCTAACCTTGGAATTTATATGTCGTTCCTATGACTCCCAGTATATCCATCTGGATCTCAGCATCCTTGGGATCCTTTTTTCTCACCCGCCGGCGCACTCTGAGGAGGAGGTTGCTTGAGGGGAAGCGGTTCCCACAGAGAGAGTGACAGAACGGGTCCTGAGGTCGGTAACGCAGCTCAAGACGCCTGTTGGGGTGAGCGAAGGTCTGTGGGATCAACAGGAAAGTGTCAGATTAAGACGGAGACGTGACCAGAGCAAAGGTGTTGACAGTCAACAGTTCACAAGCCACTTGACATTTGACTTTATTTAATTCACTTTGAATCTAATTGATCACACTATAACTATTATACACACAGTGTGATTAGTGTCAAACTATGCCTCATACCTCACAGCCTCAAGACCAGCCATTAAAACAGAGGCCACTCTAATTAAGGGCCTCATCATGTTAGTAGATATTGAACTTTATGGTGAATATTCCCCTAAAAAAGTTACACCTAAACATTTTGATTTTTGGCTAAAAGTAGCTACTTAGAGTTAAAACTACAACCCTAATAACACATTATATAAGATAACATATATTTCTTTTATTAAATTAGGTGAAGACATGTATCTGAAACCCTTACATTTAGCATTTTGGCTAACTATGAAGCTATGTCGTTGTTAAGAAAAAATAATGATAACAACAATAATAAATAATAATAAATGATGTAAATGCCTGTAATAAATTATTACAACATATACAGTCGTTTAAAGCCTGAAACTGGAGAATAACGTGTAACATTATTAAATCTTAACGAGACATTGTGAACTGTAACGATGTTTCAGGCTGTTTCACTGTCGATAAGAAACACCAAGGTCTCATATCGATGTGTCCCACTTCCGGTGATCTTACTCTGGATATTGCTTGTTCACCCCCGAGGGTCTCCAGCATTTTGTCCACACTGGTGACAACGGCCGGATACTCCACACACACCAGCCGTTTGTCCCGCAGCTCCACGGTGGACGAGCTGCCGGGGACATCTGCGTCTTCAGCCCGACCGGACAAAGTCAGTTCCTTCAGAGTAAAATCCAGCTTCTGTTCTGCGGAATCCGCCATGTTGGCTCCTTTAACTGTGATAATTAAGCGGGCATAATAATAACTGCAGAGACTATGTAGAGTTAAACCGTAAACTACATGTAAGAAAATCCCTCTGCAGTTTACAGCAGCGTGAGCGCGTGTCCAAGTGCAAAATAACGCCGGGCGGAAACGCGAGCTCAGAAATATAGTTCCGCTAACTTATATTATATTATCTTTTTTTTTATTCTTTTCAATATCGACGAAAAAATAAACACTGAAATAAAAATGAAACAAAACACATTCTGGAAAGCTGAACATTTTAGTAAAAAATAATTTGACCATCAATGACAATTTTACTCTGATCTACGTTTATGTTACTTATAATGAAATAATAATAATGAAGAAGTGATGAAATGCACGAGAGAGTTTAAAATAGGTATATCACTGACGACATCCTCTTCTAGATTTTATTTTTTTAATAATTGCTTTTTTCTTCGACTATTTTTTCTTTTCTTTATATTTCTTCTTTATATAATATCACTGTAGGTTAAATGCAAATAATATCACACGTGTACGTTATCCATGTTCTCTAAACACCTCCTTGTTTGTTTGTTTTTTGTAGTTTCAATTAAAAAAAGAAAAACAAATGAGGCTGTCACAAACAACTCAATGTGTGCATTTGGCCACATGGTGGCGGTATAAACCCAACGAAATTCCAGCCTTTGAGATTACCTGGCTATGGGAATAATGGAATTTGCCTCTTTCAAAGTTAAACAACACAAGTAAATGAACCTTCATGAATGCCCTGTGTGAATGATCTATCCATGTTTGATTATTTTATGCTGAGGATTTAGTGTTTAACACCTGACCTACTAAGAGTACTTTTGTTTTGTTAGAAGACACCAGAGATGTCCACTGTTGTCAGAGGGACCTCAGTGAAGAGGATTTGTGTGCTGTCCCGCCCAGGGACTGTCAACACACTGTTATCCCCTCAGAGAAGAAAGAAGACTCTGAAGAAACAGTTGTGTCTGTCTGTTTACCGAGTTATTTAAGATTCTGATATCCTGATGTGACTGTGTTTACTTTGATTCTAGTTAGTCTTCTTTCCTCATGCCTTTAAGGGAGTACAAGACTCAACTCTGTATTTGTAACTATGTGGGCCTACAGACTCAAACTCATATTCTCTTTTTACAATCACCATCATTTGAGTTGGAGTACTGGGATTTTAATATATTTTTATGACATTTTTTAAGGAGCAGTCTGACATTTTGTTTAGTTGTGTGTTTTATATATAATTTTGTTCTGTCATGTCTGTATGGATGCAGCTGAAAACGCAACATCAAAAAAAAGGATGAAAATCAATAGCAAACACACACATACACAAAAAAATGAAGCCGAGATATTATAGTTGAAGGTAGGTGTAGGAGCTATTTCTTAACCAACAGGAGTGAGGCAAAGGGTCAAATCTACCTCACAGTGTGGTTGCTAGGTCTGCGTACTGAACAAAATCCACATGCCTCTTGGATGTGCATTGGTGGGTAGTTTTGTACCATGCAAAATAAAGTTTGAAGTTCTCAGGAAGTGTATTTTATTTATTTATTTATTTATTGTTTGGTTTGTGGCTTTGCTAACAGTTTCCCCCTACTTCCAGTCTTTGCACTAAGATAGGAAATACAGTTCCTGGATCAGTCTCTGTGGGCTGACTGGATACACAGGGATGAAACTGGTTATAGTGCTGTCATGTGACTCTGGGTAAAATGTTTCTCAAAGCATACATTATGACTTGTCATAGCAGCCAAGGTGTAATTAATAATGCTAATGATGGATATCTAATGAGATACACGACTCACTGTGACAGCTGAACAGAGCCATGAATGTTAATAGTAACACTTTACCTTTTTCTGCTCTGGCAAGTTAAAATGTCTGCTGTGAAAAAGGCCTATTGATTATGGCCTGATGGCAAGAAAACCACTACAACACCTAAGAGCATCTAAACTAATCCAAATGTTGCTAAATCATTTGTCAGTACCCTTCACCTTTTAAAAAATCAGGTTTACTCTAAAGAACAGTCTTCAGAATAATAAAGTCCAGACCAATTATAATGATAACTCCCTATCACGCAGTTCTTTATAGAGTGGGTCAATGGTAATGTAGGGTCATTTTTTATTTTCAATTTATTTGCTTTTCTTTTGAATCTCAGTTTGTTTTGTAGACTCGTACATTCTTCACTATGTAAACTGTGTTTTTGTGGGTTTATTTTGTCCTGTGATCTATTACACTGGCTTCCATTTTGTGATAATCTGAAGCATACAACTGTAACAACTTTGTGAACATGATCTATAAAAACATAAGTGGTGACATTCAGCATAGTGCCATGAAGCTCAGTGGCTCAGTGCTTTGTGGGGGGGATCTGAGGAGGAGGGGACAGAAGGTGCCAAGGCCCTGGCTGACAATCTGTTTTCGGATTTTGACAATCGTTCTCTGCCATTATTATCATGGGTTTGGTCATGTGTGCATGCTGGGTGTATCTATCTGTCCACAGCTCTGGCTCTTGAATACTATTGTACCAATCAGCCTAATATATTTGTGCACATTTATGAGTATATGCTCAATGACCACTTGTGGTCGTGGCGATTCACAGTTTTAGAAAAAAAACCTTGTTGACTGACTGCTGTGTTTTTCTGTATATCCCCACTGACTGCTGACTCCTCACTTCTCTTAAGTGGCCGATAGGGGCAACACCTGCTTCAGTTTGCCCCCAGACACACCTGACAGTAATCCTTGCATTTTTTCCCGTTTTTTGTCCAGTCTGACTCCTTATAGTAGTGATGGATGGACTGGCTCTGACACCATCCAAATTTGCATGGACATATAAATCAACCATCCACCCAAACAAAGTATTTTCTCTGATTTATAGACCTGTATTTCCTTTTAAATTGAATGAATTTTATGAATGCAGCAAATTAAAAACTTTAGTTAGGAACTTGACAGGACAGAGGAAACGCTCCATAATAAACAGAATCTTTTTGCTTCTGAAAGAACATGCCGCTTTAATTTCACTGTATGAACCTGGCCTATGTGTGTGACCTTTTGGATGTGTAGAACAACACATTAATTAACATTGGATCCTGACCAAACCTGTTAGAGTGTTGAAGTTACCCTTCTGTGCCTCCTGCTTAAATGCCCACAGAATCACTCTTAATGGGGAATGTAATGAATATTTTCCTCACTAACTGTGCTATGTGCATCACTGCTGGCAGAGATCTGCACTCTACTTAATGCACTCTTCTAGTTTTCTGTCTTTCTCTAGGGGGCCCTCGTCCATCAAATATTCGTCCAGCTCTTGGTGCTATCTCAGCCGAGGGCATGTCCGCTCCTCCCTGCAGCTCTGCTGGCCTGTTCCAGCCGTTACAGTGTGGTGAGGTAATGATAAGGCTATCAGACGGCCTCCACCACCAAGAGCCTGCTGCCGTCAGATTTCGCCCCCCTCTCACACTCTTCACACTCTGACTTCTCACTCAGCACGGCCCCTCTCTGGTCACTCCTTCTCTCAGCCTCTGGACCTGCAGCTGGTTGTTTGCCACTCAGAGAGACTGTCTATATGTACGGCCATATTTGGATGTGTGATGCTGACATTAGGCCACACCCACGAAGCTTAGTCATTTGCTGTAGGCAAAGCTTCTGATCATCTTCAGTGATTGCTTTCACTGCACTCATTTATTCAACAAGTGGCTTTGATGTGAAGGTTTTCTCACAACTGTCACACAACTGCACAAGCATTGCATTTTTAATCATGTGTAATTCTCAAAATACAAAGATCTACAGTAAAGTAGACCCGTTGTTCCCAACCTTTTTGTCTCGTGACCCCTGAAGCTAAGCAACTTGTGACCCAGATCACTTTTTGAATATGTTTGTGAGCTATGACCAAGATAATCAAAGAGTACTTTTATATCCCTGTTTCATCTGATTAATTTTTATAGTCCAGAAAATGAAATACAGGTAGAATACAGGCAGCTCTGTGAGACTGTACTTAAACACAGCATTATCTTGAGTTAACATGCAAACACACAAGCTTACTGTGACAATGCTAACAAAATAATAATCTTTACCATGGTTACCATCTAACATTTGCTAACTGTAATTGCTGACTAATAATGATGGAAGGGTCAATAGTCTCGACCTGATGATCCAAAGTAGATGGATATAATGTGATGGATTCATCCTCTGCAGACCATGAATGTACAAAATTTCTGGGCAGTTTATCAAAAAGTTATTGAGATATCATAGTCAGAACCAAAGTGGTGGACCAAACAATAGGTTGAAAATTTGCACGAATGTTTGAAGAAATAATTCATTATAATAATCGTTATTTTTCTGCCTATCTCTCCCATTTATAATCTTGTGAACCATGTGACTCATTCGAGGGGACCTTATCTCCAGATCAGGATCTGCTTGCAATTTTTCCTGGAAATTTAAAGCATTATTAAGCAAACACAAGTAATAAATTAAAAAATAGTAACTACTAATAGCTAAGCATTGGCTAAGCTTACTTTGTCAATTTTTATTGCGTTTTCTGTTGGCATGTGGCTCGTCCCAGCCAGTATCAGCACTTAACACTGCTGACATATTTTATTGGCACAGCAGATGGGCGTGTCCATTAATTGATCTTTCGCAGCAAAAGGCAAATGATTGTAAACAGGCTGCCAATTTAGAGACTAGCTTAGAATTATTTCCTAGGCCCCCATTTGCAACCATATCAAGGGATGTTCATGAGCACCTTCAAAGTTGGCAAGTTGTTTTTTTTCTGTTTCCTGCACTGGAGTGATGGGGCTTTAATAGATTAAATCCCAGAAAAGCAACCAGAGGAAATATTGGTCTCCCCCCCATCATCACTCTTGTATGACACTTTGTAGGCGTGTCCTCCCGTACGCGTCATCACCACACTTATCTATGGGAGGGCAGGACATGCTGGACCACAACACAGTGCCACTGGCAATCAAATGGTTTCACGCCCCCACTGTGTGACAGCAGCAGATGTGATCATACAGTATCTTCCTGCGTCCAGTCATACAGAGGAAATCTGCTGACAGTTTATTTTCCAATTTGGATAATTCTGTCTGTTTTAAAAAAGAAACTGTCACGACTCACTGGCTTGTCATTCAGCACTGACTTTACAAGGACAACACAGCTCTGTAACCTTCCTGTCTTTATTATTAGCACTGTCAGGCCTACATTTCATTATAATTTTCTGTACTCATAAACTTCTGGATCAAGTCAACAACAAAACTTTTCAAGCTTCTGTTCATTAACAGAAGCTCCAAATCGTATTTCTTCAGTAACTTTCCAATCATTTTCAAATGCCAGGTTTTGTTTCTCGATGATATTATTTTTTATCATATCTAATATCCATGTTATTTTCTTTTTTAAATTACACTCTATAATCTGATTTTCCAAGGACATATTCTGTGCAAGCTCTATATCTATTAGTCTGCTTTTATATATTTTCAATAGCATTACTTTACCTGCTCCAGATTTGTAGGCCTAAGTTTTCTGGCCTCTTTCCCACGCTGTATTTTTTATTTCGTAATAAACACGAATGAACAAAAACTTCACAAAATGTCTGTTGTTTCTTTGCATAGTGGTAAAGTTCTAAAAAAAAAAAAAAAGGCTTGTAATTTTATATGTTAAAATGCAATCTCATGAAATCTGTCAAATACAATCTTACAGAGGAGAGGACAGAGGGATGTTTGAAAGCCGTGATCATCACTGAGAAACATGAAAGACAAACCATTTGAATACTAAATTGCTGAATCAGCCAGCATGGAATCCGATAAACTGTAGAAACAGGAGAAACAGACTTCAAATCTGGGTCCTACAACTGTTAATGTGATTTTTTTCACGGGTATGTTAACGAGAGCCAAGTTGGTGATGCAAGTTGCGACAAAGGGTTTATTTAGTGACAGATATCACATCACAGCAAATAACAGCTCAGATTTTGATCTCTCCACTTCTTGGGAATCTCCCTCTCTGTCTTCAATGAATTGTGTCTTTGATGCCTCAGGCACAATCAGCCATCCTTCCATCCTGCAGCACTTCCACAGTACTGGCCAGGGATCATTTGCATAGAGCCAATTTGCAAGACAAATTTTCAGCTCTGCGCTCCGTGTCTTTGAAAGTTAGATGTGTGTTTGTGTGTGCGTGTGTGACAGACAGACAGAGCTGCATTTGGATTGGTATGTGTTGGTTTTGAGACACAGCACTGATGTTTGAGTCTTGATTTTTTAATTTGCTTGTTGGTCTTTGATGGGATAGATTTGGTGTGTTTCTGGTATCAGATTCTCCTGTGACACCACTGTTCAGGCAGCAGCTTGCACTTTATGGATATCAGTACTTTTTCTATATATTACAACATCTTCCTGTTTTAGGCTCTGGAAAACCCTTAGAAACTGCTCCCAGACTGTTTCCAGGTTCCAGAACAGTTAGAAAGAAAATCAAGTAAATTTGCAAATTTGAAGATACCACAACACCTCGGGCAACACACCTATGCAAATAAACAAGGGCTTAATAACCACATAACACTTCCAGTAGAGCCCTCATCTGCTGCTTCATCTGACACCTGTGTTAAAAAAAAAAAATCAAAATGAGTGCACTTTTCACACCTGTACCCCAGTGAAGGAATGTTTCAGGTGCGTGCAGACTTCAGGCGGGCTTCCTTCATTTTCTTCTGTTTTCCCCTGGGCTACACCCACGGCGTCGCCCCTCCCCTTTCAGGAGCCATGTCCTGTTTGTTTAGTCCCAGCCAAGATGATCCTCTGTCTCTCTTTTCTGTTAATTACCTGTGCAGGATTTTGATTTGCTCTGCACGCTCACACCAGGATGCAGCAGGTCTAACTGTTGTGGAGGATCGCAGCAGACCCTGTTGCCCTGGTAATGTCAACACGTTTTGCATAAAGACCTCAGATTTGCTTGTTGGACAGTAAGCCTTCGTGCCTCCTCACTTCCCTGTACAGACACTGATTTCTGCAGCAGTGAGTCCCCCTGACACAACATAGGTGAAATTATGATCCCATCTCTTAATGTCTATAAGATAATCTTAATAATTTTTTATCCCATTTATGATCCATTAAATTGAAAACCATCATCCTTATGTTACAGTGGCAGTTGGTCTTATGTATCTTTCATTTTTAGTTCCAGTTCTTTTCAGATTTAAAAGGTCTAAGTGATGATCTGATTTGCCCCAAGCGGCTTAACATCCTAACAGGTTCGGTGTTTGAGGAAGGTGGTGAGTCTTCGTTAGAGCCACCATTTGTTTGCTGAAGTAAATCTAGCAGGATGGCTGGGTGTGGTGACAGTTGACTATGTAGTCAATTCCTTTTCCACGGCCTCTTATTAATCCTTGTATCCCATTAAAGTCGACGAACTGTGGAGGTCAAGCAGCGACACTTTATGTATTAAAGGGTGTGTGGCCAAAATTCATTCAGGTCTCGTGCACTTCTGATTTTCTCCACTGAGATTATAGAGCTGGTTTTGCCTCTCGTGCAATAACGAGGAAGCTGCAGAGCATCAACCAGAATGAAAATATATCTCACTGAAATTTCCGTCACCAGCTCTTGAGTCGACTCCCAGGAACGAATAGCGCTCTAGTCTCGGATTTGCATGGTGTTCCAGGAGTGTTATTTGAATGCGAGATTACTCCATCACAATCTCTGGTCCTGCAAGAGATTTTAACCCGAGGCCGTTTCTACATCCTGCTCCAACAGGAAAGTGACTCAGAAAAACACACAGAAAGAGAGGAACAGGGAGAAAAAGTGTGTTTACAGTGCTGGTTGTGTGTGTTTTAGCTTCCAGGTACAAAGGATTTTATATTGTATTACACTTTGCATGTCTTTATTCTAGCAGAACGACCAAAGATTTCAGAACTTAGTTCACCTTTTATTTCAACTGAAAGCATTTATCAACTCACACTCCAGCCGACATACAGTACATTGCTCAAGGATATTCAAAATAAATTAAATGAAACAAAATGTTTTCTTCTTTTTTTTTTTTTTTATCAAAACCAAAAGCACATTTTGAATTTTTATGACCTCAGCACTCCTCCCAGTCATCCACATGCAAACACATCTTTGAAAGAAGTTTACTTCCAATATATTAACTGATATATTTTATTCAACTACTCATTTTCTTCATTAAACAGCGGTTATATATAGCTTCAATTACAACTTGAATTTGCAGCTTCTACTTCATCTGTAAAGGCCGTTCAAAATATAGCATCAGTATCACAAACTCTTGATCTCACACACACAAGGCTCCCATGCTGATGTCCCCTTCACTTCATGCCATGCTGGCTCTCGTGGTGCCGTCGGAGATCTACTTTTCGTTGGAAGCCCTTGGAACAAATGTCACATCCAAACGGTTTGAAGCCTGTGTGTTTCCTGCTGTGGGTGATCAGGTTGGAGCTTTGGCTAAACGCTTTGCCACACACTTGGCATTTGTGGGGTTTTTCACCTGCAAAAATAAAACATCCATACACACAAAAACAGTGAGGAATTTACATAATCAATTTTTGATCATTTGCGTAAAGTTGCAGTTTCTTTTCCACTCACTTCTGGAGTGTCATCTGCACCATAAATGGTGCCAAGTGTTTTTACACGGAAGCATAAAGTTTGCATTAATATCTAAAGGTAAAGAATCGCACCATTGTTCAGATTTGTCAAACATTTATTGGCAACAAATGTCGACAGCATAGAGTTCCTTTTACAGAGGCCTGCGTGAAGCAGAAAAACCAGATATGCAAATCCACAGGACATTTGTTTAAGTTTCTTTTTCTGATTTATCAGTAGTCATATAACTCCTGGAAACAATTCCTGCATGCTGCACCTGGAAAGCAGATGATTACAGCAAGAGGAACTGTGGACAATTTTATTTCTTTTAGTATCATAAAATATATGACAATAATAATCTACTTGCTGTGACTTACCTGTGTGAATGTACGTGTGTTTCTTCATGTCAGACTTCTGGTGGAATCTCTTGCCGCAGTACTGGCAGGGGTAAGGCCTCGTGTCCGAGTGGATGAGCAGGTGTGTGGAGAGAGTGGAGGAACGCTTGAACGATTTGCCGCACATCTTACACTCGAAGCTTTTTTCCTGATCAAAGACAAATGTATAAAGTGGTGTTACACAATCATCAATAATCTCACCACATGGCCATATCACATGATCTACAACAGCCAGCTGTCAGCCAGTTAAGTCTATGTGGACAACAATTCCTAGTGCTCGAAAATTTGAACATGGGCAGCTGTAGCTCAGGAGGTAGAGTGGTTGTCCACCAATTGGATGGTTGGTAGTTCGATCCCTGGCCCCTGCTGTCTATGTGTCGAAGTGTCCTTCGGCAAGATACTAATCCCCAAATTGCCCCCAGTGGCTGTTCCATTAGTATGTGAATGTACGTTATTCACATACTAATGTACTTCTTTCATTTTTACTAAATGAGACATGATCAAAAGCTTCACAACAGCTGACACAACACTGAGCTGGTGGTCAGTTATTTTTATTCATTTATACACTGTAAAATTCTGAGATTTATTGAAGTCAACTGATATTTTAATTAACTTAATGTGAATTGGTAAGATAAGAATAATTGTTCACTGAACTTAATGACGAATTTGCATCAAATTTATCCTGTTTAGCAAAGTTAACTCAACAGCTACTGAATGCACTTTGAACTTAACTCAGAACTACGTAACACAACTGCACATTTTAAGGCAGTTGAGTGGGGTGGAGTGGAGGAGTGATCCTTCCATTTTAAACATCATGATCGGTTTACTCACTGTGAGGAGCACTACTCAAACTGAGAAAATGCTATAATGAACTCTGTAGATTGAAAGTAACCCTGATGATGCCATGGTGATAGGCATGGGTAAAGTTTTAACTTTGTTGGTTTGTGGGTAAATGCCCACATCTGTTGAAAACTTTTACAAGGCCATATTATTATATTATTGTGAATTTCCCCACTATGGGACGAATAAAGGTTCTATCTTATCTTATCTTATCTCTTATGTAGTAATGAAAACAGCTGCATTATGGGAAGTGTAGAAACTTGATCAACAGATAAATGAAAAAGCCTGAATAGTTTTGCCTCTGCTGCTTTGATTTTCACCTTTTTAAAAAATCTGTTCTCCCCAAACTTTATGAAAATGCAATACTAAATTGATGAAGTACCTCGTTAAATTGACCTAACTGAATTTTATTCTGTACAGCATTGCAGTCAGTGATGTACCTGAGAGTGTACGTTCATGTGCTGCTCCAGACTGACGGCGTGGCCGAAGGTTTTTCTGCAGATGTTGCAGCCAAAGGGTCTCGTTCCGCTGTGTGACCTCCTGACGTGGACCTCCAGTCCATGGGGCGTCGAGAACACCTAGAACAGAGTGAGTCTGTGAATGGATGTGGCTGACAACACATAGAGTGAAACTACTTTATTATATATTTACACTGTGCCTTGATGAAGAGCCTTGACAAGAAGCTTCACAACAAACACTAAAACCACATATTGATGGTACATTGGCATGTAGGTTAACAAGTGGTGCTCACTTTTTCGCAGGTGATGCAGTGGTAGGTGTTGGAGGTGGGGGAGTAGTGCGTGCTGCAGTCCAGAGGCTGCTGAGGCTGTGCACTGCTGCTGATGTGGCTGCTGTACAGATTGGTGGTGTGCTGCAGCACCGTTGGGCTGAAACTCATCTGACGGCGCTCGTAGGAAGAAGGCACCGGCTCCCAGGCGTATGTGGGCTTGTAGTAAGGAGGGAATCCTGCCAGGTGAGACTCTGAGGGTGCACAAAAACATCATGCTTCACCTCTCTAATTGAAAGGTTTGCTTGCTATAGATGTGGCAGAGAAAGATGGAGATGAAGGCACTGGCAGCTCACCACTTAGGTAGTATGGCTGAGTGGGAGCCAGAGGGGGTCTAGTTGGCTCTGGGTGAGCAGGTAAAGGACATTCAACCTCTCCTTCATCCTTTTCAAATGAGCAGCGGTCCAGAAGGGCAGATCGTCCCTCTGACTCAGGCCTGTCTGAGTCTGTGCTCTCAACCTCTGGAAGGACTTCTACAAATCCACAAATACATGTGTCATCAATTCAAGCAAAAAAAAAGAAAGAAAAAGAAGAAGAAGAAGCAAGTAGGCCTAAATATTCTACACACAAAACCCTGCAGTTGATCTCACAGGACATTTTTCTTAAATATGAAACACAATGCTGGACCTTAAAATGCTGAACTGGAGACTCATTCATTGTATAGAATGTTATTATTCATTATATGATTTTATATAATAGCATATACATAAATGATTAATACATCGATTTTTAAAATTGTACTTGAAAAACTAAATTCATGCAAATGTTTCAAGCAGCAGCTGCTTTAGAATAAAAACTTAAGGCAGAAAAATTAAACATTTAATTGTTTTAACATTTAACTCACATATTCAAGTTTTATATTTGTTTGTTGTTGTTTGTTTTTTTTCAGTCTTACCTGAACTTATTGGGGACTTGGGCTCCTCTTCATATGATCTATGAACATTATAGGACGAGCACCTTTTGTTCTTCACCAGAAATGAGCGGGGCATGTTGATCCTGCACCGAAATAAATACATGAGTTAATTAATTAAAAAAAAAAGAATCGTTAATGACACAAATAAGGTTCGAAACGTCGATGTCAAAAAATAATGATCAAGTAAAATTTTGTAACAACCATCACCGCAAGCGTTGAAGTCTTCCTGGATACTTTTATATTTAGATTAATTTACATCGTTTCAGTCTTTAATTGTGGGCGAATTCAATGTCTTATAATTTTGTACATATATTTAACTGACGCGCTAATTGATTATATAAACTAATTCTTCCTTCTATTGGTCAAGAGGCAAAAAGTTTCTTTAAAAAAAGTTTAAAGGTTTAAAAAAGTTTAAATTATTCTGTCACTTGTGTAAAAGTCGGAAAAAGTTTCACTCCAGCTGCTTTATTTTAAAGTCAGCGGAGACTCACCTGTGACTGAGGATCCAAATGAAAACATGCAGTAACTAATAATAATAAAAAAGTCCTGGTTCCGTGGATGTGAATCAGCTCAGCTCTCTTTTCCAATCTCTTTCCTAAAAGTCAGGAAAGCAAAGCAGCGTAAAAACCATCACACTTGTTGCTCTCTCTTTTTCTCCCCTCCCTGATTTTCAATCAGATAATTTCGCAGAGGGGAATCTGACTGTGGTTTCAACCAATGAAAAGGCCAAGCTGCAGGTGGAAATTTGCCTATAGCCGAAAAAAACACAGGAGCTGCGCAGTTACACAAAACACACAGTGACTTTAAAAGAATATTTCAGAGCCTTTAAAAACAAGAATAATTTAGGCCTCCTGATGTTCAGCTGTTTATTTGTGCTGCTCTCAGGAAGACATTTAAAAAACAAACAAAAATGTTGAATTATAATTTCAGACAGAAAATCCGACCGTATATTTCCACCTCACAATGTTTGATTTACAGGATTTACTCCAATGATGTGTGTGTGTGTGACTGTGTTGTGTGCAAGATTTAAATGGCCAAAACATCTTATGAGACTGTGAGAGACATCCAAAACACACACCAAAACACACACCGAAAACACACACCAAACCAGTCTGGAGATCAGCACTGTTGACTCTGCATTTATTTATTAAAGCATATCTTTATTCAAACAGGACAGATTTCTTCACAGGATGCACGAACAGAATGAGAAGGTAACAAGTAAAATGACAAAATTAGGCTGTTGAATATTTTTTGGATTTACAGTGTTCACAAAATAATGTCAGCTTGTCATATCCTGTTAAAAAAACATCAGGTTGAAGAGAGTGACACGTTTTAAGCAGCGGAGCGATTGTATGAAGAAATGAAGAAGTGCAAGTGCGACATCTTGTGGACACCATTTGTATCAAACATCTTGACGCTTGAATTTGTGTTTTTCGTCTACTGTTTATTCAGCAGGGTCTCTAATGTTTTCACATAAACCTGGAAATAATCAGAAAGTTTGAGGATTCAGAAACATTTGCAAACACAAGAACTTATGACATGAATCAAATGAAGAAATATTTAAAATTCTGCACAATTTCTTGGTCACCAATCAAAATTAAGCAAATTTGTTGCACCAACCAACTGAACTCTTTTGTACAGAAGGTCAAATTTCTTGTTTTGAGTTGTTGTTTCTTGTTTTGAGTTGTATCCATTGAAGTATGTGTTCTGATGGCACTCTGGATTGGATCTACTAACCAGAGGCATGTTCAAGTAACAGAAGGATGTATGTAGGGAGACAAATAGGAGAGACAATGATGAATGAATGAATGATCAAACCCATAGCGAAACATGGTGGGGGGAATATTCAGGTGTGAATGTGTTTTGCCTGCTCTGGGAGAAGTCCCTCGCCATTCTTAGAGACATGCTGTATCTTCTGCTTTGCACATTTGTGGAGATGGATTCATAACGAAGTAGGATAATGACCTCAAACACATCTCAAAAGCTTTGCAAGAACTATTTGAAGATTAAAGAAGACCAAGGAGTCCTCGCTGTCATGGACTTTCCTCCATAGTTTCTTGACCTCATTAAACATTCATGAGGCACTGAGAACAACTAGCAAGTTGAGTTACTTGGTTGAACAAAACTGGTCAGCTTTTATTCTCAGTTTCATTGAAAACAATCTGTTTTTCCCTGCTATTATTATCCACTGGTTGTTGACACAATAATTCATAATTAGTTAGATAATATAATAGAATATTTTGAAAGCAGCTGTATCAAGTTGTTTCTGGGTTGTTAGGGTTAGCATATGATCCTAGTTTAATATGTTCCTTATTTATTCCGTATTAAGCCTGTGTTTACTTTCACTGCCCATAGGTAGATCATGCTACTCCTGCAGGACTAGAGCTGCAGGCCTATACAGAGAGGCATATATATAAACACACACAGACAGACAGACAGACAGACAGACACACACACACACACACACACACACACACACACGCACGCACACACACACACACACACACAGCTCAGCGGTCTACAACACTGGACAAAGTGAAAGTCAAAGTCTAGGAGTAAATTCATGAGGGCCTCTGAAACTTCACCAATAAACCTGCCTGTGTGTTTGTTTGTTTAATGTTCTGCTCTGTTTGTGACTCTATTTGTTCTTGTTACATCTATTTTTCAGTGGTAAGTGTTGCTGTAAAAGAGCATACATGCTCAGCTAACTGCACCCTGTTGTTACAAATAAAGATTAGGAATAAATGATCAGATTTACAAAGACATGGTATCAAAAGAGAAAAGTGCAACGTTCATGTGAAGAATGCACTGTTAATTAAATGGCATTCTAACAAGTTGGCATCATCAACTCACTGTACACTGTGCATATATCACAGTTACATTCAGTCTACTGCATACTTATACATGTCATAATAGAACTAATTAAAATGTATGTATGCACGTCTAATGCTACTACTACATTTTGCACCCTCTTTGTTTTGATCCTAAACCACATTTAATTTCATTGGCACTAGTGCAATGACAATTAAGTTGAATTTAATCTAATCTAATAGAACTCTACTGTTTATTTTTCACTGTACGACAACACCTAAGTGAATGTCAGTGGAACAGTTTGCACTACTTTACGAGATAACATTTGGCTCTCAAAATCCAATTTTTTGCTCACATGCTGTTGATTTTGTAAGTTAAATTTTTAACAGACACTTAAAGAAGTGAGCCAAAACAATTTATTAGAACCCAATTACATATTGTCAAGCCTGCACCTTACTCAAAATAGTTTTCATAGAGAGAGAAAGAAACTGAGAGAAAGACTGCAGGTTTTTTTTTTTGTCAATCATGATGATGCAACATTATATGATATGATGTTACATATAATCACAATGTAAAATAAATTTATGTTCAGCTTTAACTTCAGCGAGTATATGGAAGCCCATTTTTGTCAGAAAAAAAGATAACAAATGAGTTATTCAATGACAAAAATAAAAATATCCATGGTATAAGCAAAATTCTAATATTATGTCACAGTTGTTACTTTTTTATGTGAAATTATACTATGTCATATCATTGTTGTAGTCAAAATGAAGACAATATAAGTTAGAATTTTGACTGAATTTTTAAAGTCAAAATTGTGAGAAAGTATGCAAGTAAAAGGCTTATTAATTCATAATTGACTGATTTGAAAAAATGTAAATTGAATTTTTACTTGTTTTGACTTCAAAAGTGAAAGCTTATGATAATTTTGTCTTAAAAGCTCATTGTTTTTCCTCTAAAATATGTTTAATCTTTGCCAACTTTTCACCAGTTTTTTTTTTTTTTTTTTTTTTACATTGGCGGAAATTGGCTTCCATATTGATCTTCTCACTACCTGGTCAAAAAAAAAAATCCTATTTGCGCGTGCGCTCTTCACATGTGGGTCACGCGAAACCGCATTACATACACTTCATCCTTCCACCAATGGGGAAAACAATCTTAGCTTTGCAATAGAGCGAAGAGTTTGTCGGGCTGTAGATGAAAACACCACATCTGCGCCATTAGACGTAAATAAACTAACTTAATTTGAATGTTGTTCGGGTGAACGGGTTGCTAAAGTTGCGGATGCAGCTCGCGGGGCTCTAACTTGTGGGATTAGTTTGCATGCAGCCCCGACAGCGGAGGCTGACTGCGGTGGGATGGGCTGTGAGGTGTTCAAGATGGCGGCGCCCTGTGGAGTGCAGCTACTCTAACAGGTAAACAGGTCCGATTATTTATATCTAATGTGTTTTTCTTACAGGGAATCTCAACGCACATGAATTGTTTTAGTGAACCCGAGCTGTTGGGCTTGCTTCCCCGCCGATTGAACACGGCTGACAGGCAGGATGAATCCCCGACCGACTGTGGGTCGCTGCTCCCAGCTAACGTTAGCTCTCGGCGGTGGGACTGACTTGTTTTTGGAAAGACCCGGTGATGGATTCAGTGGCCGTTGATGCTTTAAACGTCTCATCGCAGTTTTATCTGCGCGTCCTGTGGGCTCTGAAGAGGCTCTGAGTTTGCATGAGGAAAGATGTGTGAATATTTTTATAATCGGATAAAGTAAACCCAACCCTGCCCATTGTTCTCTGCGAGTTGTTTACGACAGGCAGCAGCCAGTGGTCAGTCCACATACAGCAGCAGCTCAGAGCTCAGCCTGTCCGGCTCCCTGCTGCTCTCATCATGCAGGTCACTGTCATTGATCATCATCATGGCCTCTGTGTTTCTATTTGCTCATTTGATGCCTCATGATGCATCTCGGTAGAATATCCTTTGCAGCTTTCTGCATCACACTTCATTGCTTTTATCATCTGGCTGCAATCAAACTTGAGTTCAACAGTTTCTTTTCTATTATCATATCAATCATTAATATCCTGTTGTGAGTATGTGTTCATTCACTTGTCACCACCAACGCTCTCCTGCCACCATGCAGATAAATTGGGTCACTAGTTTCACACTTTGACCTGCTCACTTCCTCTGTCACATCATACTGTAGTCACTGTCACAGTGTCTCATGTCTATCTGTCGCAACTTTACCTAATTTATGAACTAATGTCCTAGTAAGAGGGCTAGAATTACTGAGCTCATGCGCTCCCCAGGACGGACTGTCTGACCAGAAACAAACAAATAGTCTCTTTTTGTTTGATGTGGTCATATCTGATGGTTTCAGCTATGTTTCCTGTACACTTCATTTTATAAAGTCTGTTTCAATGTGCTCTTCTCATTTGGGAAACTTAAATATATGTTCTGTTAGCCTGAAAGTAGTCAGATGTAACAACACTGGATCCAAAAATATTGGAATAAGCCACAGGAAAAGAAATATCGGGGGCATGACCTCACTTTAGTCAGGGTACGGCCCTGCTAATACAGTGGTTTATGTGGTACCACGTTTTGGGTACTGTTGTCAAGAATGCTACTTTTTTCAGTACTTCAATTGGATCATTTCTTTTCACAAAATATGTGAAATGT
This sequence comes from Centropyge bicolor, assembly GCA_037975185.1. Lineage (NCBI taxonomy): Eukaryota > Metazoa > Chordata > Actinopteri > Pomacanthidae > Centropyge > Centropyge bicolor. The sequence goes on from JBBMOC010000048.1 coordinate 1,376,829, forward strand.
CTCAGTTCATCTGCATTTAAGGTCTAAACACAAGCAGCTTCACAAGAACTTTATAATCTAACTATAATCTATAATTAGATGTGTGTTTGTCACCTAAAAAATGACAGTTTCATTTTGACTTTCCATTGTCATGTCAGCATAATTACATAAATATAGATGGATATTTTGATAAGTATCCGAGGAGAACTTCCACTGTGTACTGTGATATGACTCATCAGTCATGCAGCCATAAGATGTGAATGAATGAATAGTTTCATTTTTGTGTCTGGCTGTGTACACGAGTGATCACCCATCAAATTATTGAGACACATGAATCAACAACAACAACCCAAACATTCTGTTAAGTAAACGCACCACCAACAAACAGTACAATGTATTGACCACAGACAAATATGAATACCCAACAAACGAAATACAGCAGCTTCAACACAACGTACACAAGCCAAATAAAACAAATTCTACATCTCCCTCCGTTTTTGCCAGTTAAAACATTGTGTATCTGTTTAGTTGCTTATCAAATGCTATAAAATTGCCAGTTTACTTCTTACACCAAGCTAATACTAATGCCTAAATGTATGGTCATTTTCAAAGCTGCAGTTTGTTGTGCTGTTGTATTGCATTATACTGAGAAGTGTTTCTATTATTTTGTCCAGCATTTTCATGTATCCATGAAGACAGACTAGATAAATACCAGAAACACCTCCTATTACTGTAACCCATGCAATTCAGCAGCATTGCAGGCGACAGTCTCCAAAATAATCAAACAAAAACTGAACATTACAACCTTCATCAGCGTAGATTTATTGCAGGTCTGTTGTATTAGACTATTGACTTTAGGTAGGTGTACCAAATAAACTGATTATTATGAACGATTCATAAAGATAAGTAGAATGAAAGAAATGGCCCAATTTAAGTAATATCTATTGTTCTTTACTACTATTATTCATATTCATAATAACCTTATTAGAATTTTGCACATATTAAATTCATATAACAATTTATGTAATAATTTATGCTAAAACTTTTGTATCTTAAATTAATGAAATTATCGTCATGGTGCTTTAAGGCCAAAATGCATAACCTTTTTATTGCTGAAATTCAAATTGATTCTACATTAACAGAAAAGTGATTGACAACCATTTCCTGAAACAAGCCCCTGTCGCCAAACTGAACAGGACGGTTAGGTTGATGAAAATCATCCCTTCAAATGGACTAAGCAGGCTGTTTATCTCTTGTCTGAAACTGCTTTAAAATATTCACGCAGGGGAAAGGGAGGCTGTTGTTAACAGAGCCAAATATAATTTCCAGTGTGTACATGGAAGTGCTGGAGCTGCATAAAGGTTCTTTGTGTCCTCCTGAGCGTTCCCAAGCTGCCTGAGATCACACTGAGTCTGCTCCGTGTTTGTGCCGCTGACCTGTTCCTGCAAGACGCTCGCTCGAACGGTGAAAAACAGCCACGCTTGAGTCCACTTTCCCAGCCCCATGACTGAGCAGTTCATTGATAACGGGGAGACAATAGTGCAGCGACTTCTTCTGCAAATCAGCATACAGGGGTTTGAGCACTTGTCTTGTTTGGATTTGTTATGAATGAGAGAGACTTGAGGAGATTAATGTTGTCATGTTTTTGTCTGACCTGACATATGACTTAAGTGGAAATAAGATATAATGCTGTGGTTATTGATTAGTTTCTCTCCTCTTATCTTGGTTTTGGTAGCATGGGACTCTGTTGAAAGATGATATATTCTGCACTAATGGAATAGTGTGTAAACTTAAATTAAAAAATCCAACCAATATTGGCCATAATAGAGTTCTAATCATCTTCAAGCGTGTTGAGTGTTGCGTCCTAAGTGTTGAAAGGAGATCTAAAGAGCTCATGAGATCTGCTGATTCATTACTCCTGTTGGGGAGTAAGCTGCCGGGTATAGACACCCTGATGATAATTACCTGCCTGTCAGGATTATTTATGCCTGTTTTTCAGATGGAGATTTGCAAGGCTCCCGCGGCCTCCTTTCCTTTGAATGACTGACTCAGCGTCTAGCCTAAATGTCTCATTGACAACATAAATAGACTAATAACCTCAACTGGTAAACACATTAGGTCAGGTCGCTTTTTTTTTTTAAGTAAATTTCTGCAGGGTTCTAATAATTGTTAAATATAGCTCTTGAATTAAACTCTTGATTCAGAACACTGATAGTAAACAGGAAGACTTGAAATTATTTTTGGCTGTTTTTATTTCCTGTTTGTCTGGGTAAAAAGAGGTGCAGATTATATATTTGGCTTTATCGTATTATCTTGTTCTAAATCTGTTCTCTGAACTGTTCTCGTGCTCCATTATGTTGTAAGTGTGGTATGTGAACTGAACACAAGAATTGGTATGAAAAATCAGTGCTAAAAATGTGGTTTGATATAACAGTTTGTTAGCTCCCAGCTAGTTAAGTGTGGTGGGATTCACTTGTTATGTGGTGACGAATACCATCATAGCTTGATATGTAATTTCTTATTAGACTCATGGTTTGTTGTGTTTCTAGTGGGAAAAGTTTCAATGTCTGCCAAGTTTGTGCTTTCTTGAAAAATTGCTTATTTTCCCGTTTCTGTAAAAAAGTGTGTAACTTGAAAATATTTTGACATGTCATAGAAGGAAAAGCACTGGTTTAAATAGTGAAATTAATGATGGTTGAATTCCACGTTGCCGCTTCAGTTTCAGGGTCCTGGTGTTGTTCATGCTGCCTCACTGTCACACTGACATGATGTACTGGGACACTTGAATAGAACAGAGACATTGTTAATGCTACTAGTGACAGTTATTAGTTATCTGTTGTGAAGACCGCCTGTTCACATTAAGAAATGCCTTTGTTAAGAATGAAGTTCACCATGGCACTGATTTAACATTGATCATAAACCATGGCCTAAAATAATGATGTCACTTAACAATTAATTTTAACTCAGTGTCTACTCACTGGAGTTTTTTTTTTCCAGAAACAATTTTGCTCAGTTGTCATGAAATCAGTTCAGTTGGTGCTCAATTGTTTTTAATTTGTGCTTCTCTCTTTTGCTCAAAATTACTGTCACGATTTTGCCAAGTAATTTCTGCATTTCTCCAAGTAATTGAGTGAAATACAAATTTACAGTATTTTGGCACGAGCCACTGAGTATATTTCAGTTTAGTGGATTAAAAGCGCGCTGTAGAATTCAATTCCATATTAATTATTTAGCTGCAAGTCACCGCATAAGTCATCTCTAGGCACTTGCTGGCAATTGTCTTTTAAACAAACAAGAGTTATTTATACATTCAACCTAAAATGCATTGTGTGTATCCTGGAGATCAAAAGTGTTGAGTGCATTTCCTTCCTCATATAATGTTTGCGAAGTCATTTTAATCCTGCATTGTTTCCTCGCAAGCAGTCTTCTTCTTCACTGCCTTTGCTGGTTCGTTGCTGCATATCTTGGCACCTTAGTGCATCAAGTCACCCACGTGCACTTTGCGAGCGTGCATGAGATGAAAACGGGGGACCCACGCCTAATAAAACTTTTCCATAGAGCCAGTAAAGGTTAAAGCTCCGCAGGGAACCTTTAATTTGTCCAGATGTTTTCCCAAGAAATCCTTAAACCTGTATTAAGTGAATTGTTTTGGCCACTTAGGGTTAGTGCAACAAGCTGTAAACACAACATTGGCATATTATCACCTCATAAAGTTATTAGGGCTCATGAGTTAGCAAACAGTTGCTGAATTACACACTCAGCAGACACAGAGCTTTATTATGTTCACCAGCTACTCGCTCACTTTCTCTGAGTGATCTTTTAGTTCTGTCATTTCAACTGGCTTGTGATGACAGTTCCTGGTGATCTTTGCTGCTTTTGCCAGTTAACCCCAACATAACCAACACACAGCTTTTTTCAGTGCCATTTTAAAATTATGTGTTGTGTCTTTAAAGTGACGAATATCAATATTTGCGTCAAATGACAAAGTGAAAACTATGTGGCAAAGTGAAAGATGTAAGATGATCACTCACAGTGATGAAACTACAATGAATTATCACTTATCATTATTATCATTCTTTAACTGTCCAGCTTGAATCTTTACTCTCTCAGTAACACTCTTGACCACTCTTACAATCGCTCATTTTCAGCCACAACTGTTTTCTGCAGAAGGGCTCTAAAAGCCTAGTGGAGCATTTAGCAGCTGAAGAGTCAGATATTTCCCTCAGGAGAAAGAAGGATATTTTGTAAATGCTGATTTTTCAATAGGCAACCATTCACTAAATCACCATGTGAACTTTAAAGGTGAAGATATGTCAGTGTTGTGCTCACTACTTGTTCTCGTTGCCCCCAGCCGGCCAAACAAATCTGTTATTTATTTATCCAGGGAGGTTTCAGAGCACTACTCTTGTTTTCTTTCTAACACCCTGTTCACACTCACACGGTTTCACACGTTCACACCTGGAAGTTGCCCAGCATATCCACAGTCTTATCTGTTGGCCACTGACCAGCTCCACTAGAGCGGTTGGGGGTTAAGAGCTTTGCTCAAGGCAGGGCAAAGGTGGCAGTTTGACCAGGCCTGTTTGGCATTGTTGTGCAGAATTCACTAACGCGGAAATATATGTTTATAGCAAAACCACTGTGTTCATTTGTATGTTCCAACCATAAACTGATGATGAATAGTGTGATATTACACAAGTTTTCTAATGGGATGACCTCATGGGAGCTGAAGCCTTCTGAAAGGATGACATCTCAAGGTCATCATATCACCAAAATGTAAAGTTTGGCATTTTATTGTTCTTTGAGTAAATTTAGTGAAGGGCCTGTTTTTTCATGTAGAACATTATTTATATTTTTTTACATTTTGAAGAAATGCCTTCACAAACCCTGCTTCCCCACTACTGAGTTGGTATTGTCACATGACCGCTAATCCTAGATCAGAGCTCTAATTCTGGGATATGTTTCTGAATTGCTCCGTCGTAGAGGTGCCTGGAGACTGTATTGGTGGGTGGCCCCAGGAGTCCTCCAGGCAGGGACGGACTCTGTGAGAGAGACGCTGCCCCCACCCCCAGCACTGCCACCACCATGGCCAGGGAGCAGCCCAACGTGGGGGACCTCCTCCCGCTCCTGGAGACCTCTGACCTCCACCAGCTAGAAGAGATCAGAGGCCTCATCAACGAGCAGCTCAGCACTGGTACGGCCGCTTGGCTTGTTTAACGCCAACATGTTGTATCTAGCTGTGTTCAGCTTTCTGGGGAGCTTTGACGTTTTTAGCCAGTGTGTCAAGATCACATCAGAATTGACTTATTAATGTAGTTTTTACCATCTGTTTGAATAGTCACATGAAACTTTATTCTTTTGAGATAGCTTTACCCTCTCAAAAACTTTTGAACTAATTCAAATGATCCTTCCTGTTTTCCTTGAAGAGCGAGGGTCCATGCTGCTGAACGGGCTTGTGGACTACTTTTTGGAAACCAACTCTGCCCAGGCCATGCATATCCTCTCCTCCGTCAGAGAACCACACGATAAGGTGAGAAACAATTTTGAATCTGTTAGGAAATAGTCATTGATTGTGACTTGCATATTGACATAACAAAGTAAGATAGATGGATTTGTTGTGGTGTGGGATTTTGAAGCCATTATGGTCTGTGGTCTTCTATGATTGTATTTGAATCTAATCAAAATGCCCATACCATCCTGGCATCTGGACTTCTGTGAGAGTGGTCAGAATTGGAATCACATGGTGATTTATAGCTGCTTTTTGATATTTAGTGTAATTTCAAATGACACATCAGCTGTATATCTATATATAGATATGCAAAAAAACACAGTTCTAAATAAAGTTTCCTTTCAATTACGAAGAAGAAAAATTCCCAGCAACCTAATTGTGTTAAACACAGAGCTAACCCTCCTGTGCCTCCCCCCTTCCTCCCTCCCCCCACCCTCTCTCTCCCTCTGTCACAGCACCTTCTGGACAAGATGAATGAGTGTATGACCAAACAGGCCTGTCGGCTGCCCACCCTCACCCTGCTCGGCCATGTAATCCGCAAGCAGCCGTCCTGGATCCACAAGATTGCTCGATACCCTCTGCTCCTCTCGCTGCTCAAATGCCTGAAGGTAACGATAAAGCTATCACTCATTAACAACAATGCCTCATTATCAAGGCACTGAGAGGTGCGCGGATGAAAATCAGAGAGTACTTATTCAGCTGCTTTTAGGATTGATATCATATAGGATGTGTGATAATTCTGTTGGTATTACTCTTTCTTAAGGACAGGTTTTATAATGTCTTAATATCTAGCAAGCACTAGTCAGGTCAATGAACAGTTGCTTAAGTGAATATTTGTTTGGATTTGTTTCATCTGCACTGATCCTTGAGGATGACTTTCAAGCCTCTTTGTAACTTTTCTAGAAGTCGTTTTTTTTTTTCTTTTTATGGACACAAGATTTTATATTGACCAGCTCTGGCTGATGTGGTATGTTAGTGATTGGCCTTGACAGTCAATGCTTCTTAGAGAAATACTGTGTGTTTGTGTACTCAAATATTTGTTGATCAGTCTCTTGATTAGACTAAGTACAAGCTGATAGGTAAACACTGAAATGTCATGAAAAGGATTTGATGCAATCCCATCAACATTTGTACCCCTCCCCCCTTTACAGGTTGCATTGGTAAAATATTCCTCATCATAAAGATGTATTTAGAAACATCAAGAAAGAGATGCTAATTTCAACCTGAGTGTCAACCTTTTATGACTTTATCATAAACTTGAATACTTTTGTCTCCTGTCAGACGGACACGGACGTAGTGGTGCTGATAACTGGAGTGCTGGTGCTCATCACCCTGCTACCCATGATCCCTCAAGCTGGGAAACAACACCTGTGGGAGTATTTTGACATCTTCGGTCGCCTGGCATCTTGGAACCTAAAGAATCCCGGTAGGAGCTTCCTGTCATGCCTCACAAAGCAAAAAGTTTTGCATGCATTTGCCATGTAATGATATGCAGTATATTGCTATCAGAAAAACATCCATGTTAATATTTTGAGAGATATTGCCCATTTTTGGCAACTTAAATATTGTAATGTTTTAATACTGCATCATTTTAATCTCATCTATCAAAGAGTCAACCAATAATAGGTTTCTGAAGGATGTTTGCACTGGCAGCCATGTAGGCAGTTAACTGGAGCGTGAAAATCCCAGTTTGGTCAAAGGGGAGGAAGTGTGGGTGAACAAATAGGCCAAAACAAACAACAGAAAACTGTATGTCAGTTTGCCAATTATCCTGTTGTTGCATCTGGTTGAATTTGTTAGTCTGAAGTACTACTCTTTTTTTGTCTTTATGTTTTACATGTTTAGGCCATGTCTCAGAGGTTTACCTAATCCACCTGCACGCCAGCGTCTATTCACTCTTCCACCGTCTCTACGGCATGTACCCATGCAACTTTGTGTCCTACCTGCGCTCCCATTACAGCATGAAGGAGAACATGGAGACTTTTGAGGAAGTAGTGAAGGTGAGGATATTATCCCTGCTGCTGGCCTGTGTTGCTCTTCATTGGAGTTTCTGTAGCCAAATGTTTGCTAAAATGCATTTTGTGTTCAACCTTCTGTTCAGCCGATGCTTGAACACGTTCGCATTCACCCAGAACTGGTTACAGGAACCAAGGACCACGAGCTTGACCCCACCAGGTAAGTCTCCCATTCTACCTGGCAAAGGGACAATTCAGTGTTTAATCTTTTCCAAGTCTACTGCATCCCTTTGTCTAATGCTGCCTTGCTTTGCTGTAGATGGAAAAAGTATGAAATCCACGATATCGTCATCGAATGTGCCAAAGTGTCTCTAGACCCCAAGGAGGCCTCCTGTGAGGAGGGCTACGCCACCATGCCTGAGAACTTTTACCCCCAAATCCACCTGCGACCACAAGACTGCACTTCCAGCCCCTACACAGACCTCCACAGCAGCTACGGTCGGAAAATTTGATTATATATCTGCAGATATTCTTTTTTTTTTTTTTACAGAACAATAAACATACATTTATTTTTATTAGCAGATAAAGTTGCTCTGTGATGATACATTGTTTTCAAACACCCTTCATTATATGTTTGATATTTCAGTACTAAAGTTTCTACACCACTACAATATATATCTGTGTTAAGCTAAATTTTGTCCATTTATCAGATGGGCTCTAAAATTCACACTACCGTACAGCCCAGTGCAGCAAGTGCAATGTAACAGTGGTTACTACTTAGAATGCTATGAGTTTGCATTTTCATCCCTAATACCATCTTCAAGACACAACAGGAAGACATCAGCAATTATTGCACATGCAGTGCTAGGACAGGAAGTTTGCAGCAAAAACAGTTTGCAGTCATGATCATTAAACAGGATAGGTTTTGGCTCCTTAGATGTCATCGTGTTTTTCATGACGTTAATAAAATCCAACACATTATCAAAACCATAGTACAGGTTTTGATGGAGTAATGGTTTTATGATTAACGTAATTGAATGCAGGTTTTTATTTTTTCTGCTGGACCTTACACAGCCAGCCAACCAGTATCTGACATCTAGTGATCGTTTAAAATGTTATGGTTTGTGATTAAATTATTATTAGATACACGCTGCAAAAATTCAATCAACATCCATTGTTGGCATTAAATAAATCATCCCTATATAAGTACCGGTTATGTCATTTTATTGTGCTGAACCACAATATTCTGTAAAACCTTTTTTTTTTGGCAGAAAGAAGTTTCAATTTCACTTTGTATTTCAATTTCAGTAATTATCAATAAAGGATTTTTTTTACCTGATCTGCTTGACATCAGCACCTATACTGGCCTGTCACAACGATAGATGTTGATGGAGTTGGACAAAATCACCACCATGCTGCCTTATCAATTTATTTGATTGGCATTATATTGACAGATATTTCAAATCTCCAAAATATTATGTTTTTTCTGTATTGCATAATTGAAAATTTAATAATTTGGCTTTTGAACTGTAAACAAAACCATGAATCAATTAAGTGAAGTAATCTACATTCGACTCAATAATGAAGATAATTATTTGGCGCTAGACAAGTCTGCCTTTTGTCAGTGACACCCTTGTATTTCTGATCTTTCACATTATGTTTTCTTACTGGTTTAAAGGACAAACACCAAACAGCGGTGTCCAAAAGAGCAGAGAAAGACCGCTGGTTGTTAGGTGCATCCATGTGAAGATTGATCAGACTGTTTATCTTCTTGACAACAGGAAGCTCTTCTTCGACCCCATTTTCGACTCCACGGCAGCCACTACCCCCGCCCCTGTCCTTGCCCCCCTTCTCAGGGACACAGTCCTCCTACCGCAGCCCACAGACCTCCAGACGGCAGGTAGGATCATCCATAATACGGTCAAAAGCTGTCAGAGCCTTGCTTTAGGACAGTCAGTGATCAGAGGGTACCAGAGCACTACATCATTAAGCTTCTCTTTTTCATGCTACCTCTTGTACACGTGACCATGTTTACACTCCATATATCACCTGTCAGATGTGCTGAGTTGATTGCTTTGCCTACAAAACCTACAGAACATGCTCCATCAGAGCAGAGACTACCCTCCATGTTTTTAAAGACACGGAGAGGAAGCGAGTGGACAGACAGTTAGTTTTTGAGTCATCAGCCTTCAGGAGCTGTAACACACGCTCCCCCCGTCCTCGTCCTCGTCCTCGTCCTCGCCACCTCTCTGTAGACGCTCCCTCGGGCTGGCTGCACTGGAGATGCCGTCTCTCCCTTTCTATTATAGGGCAGCCGAACAAGGGAGGGGTCTGGGTGTTTGTCTGCCCCCTGGGGTCTGTCTGAGCCCCTCCAACCCAGACAGATGAAAAATCTGGAAAACATGTGCGACCCCCCATTTTAGGAAAACAACATTTTTAAGTCAAATTTGTGTGGTTGACTTATCCAGGACCTTTTTCCACTTTAGGTGCATTTGATGTGTAGATTAACAATTATGTAGTAGTCCTCAGCAATGACAATTACAGCAGTAACTCTAATAGTAACTAGGGATGCACCGAAAATTCGGCCACCGAAAATTTTCGGCCGAAACTGGCTCAAAAGTGCATTTTGACTTTTGTCACCTAAACAACACGGCCGAAACAAGACGTTGTGATGACGAAGAAAAAACACGGCCACCACGGGCAGTTGCCACCTCTAGCCATTTTTAAAATGCGCGTGTAGCGGCGCCAGTGTTTGTAACTAGGCAACCGTGACAGCGCTTTTTGATGGCAGAGAGCGCAGCGGGTCCTCTCGGGGTCCCCGGCACACAGATTTAGCTGGCCTTAATTTTTCCTGTCTTTTATTTAGTTGTCATTATTGTCACATTTAGTGTTGAAATGTGTTTGTGACAGACATGTGTACGGGACATTTATGAAATACGGGACAAATTGCGTCCCGTATTAGTTCAAAAGAGGACGCAATTTTCAAAGGACAATTCCGTATTTTTCGGGATGTTTGGCAACCCTACCGGCAATGGTAATAATTGGCATAATAATTTATTTCGGTGTTTCGGTTTTCGGTTTTCGGCCTTGGTTTCTTCATTTTCGGTTTTCGGTTTCGGCCAAGAATTTTCATTTTGGTGCATCCCTAATAGTAACGCATTCATTTGATCCCAAAACCACACATTTTTTGCCTTCTCTGATGTAACTTCGGAGGTCCGGTCAGGGATTCAGCAAAGTGGATGATCTGGTGAAGGGGCTCATATGTGGATCTTTTATTGAATGACGGACTCCTACTCACTTTGAGCTGAAAATTGTTTGGTGGTGAGGCACCCAGACCTTGACACATCTAGCCTCGTGATCAGTTTGTCGATGGCACACTCATTGTAAATACATGGCATTTGCTGTGTGAAACTGTGGCTCTGCTTTTTTCCCCTCTGGTTATTTTATCATTTAATTAAAAGTGTACAAACTTTTATGATGTTAGCAGAGGTGGTTTTGCTTTCAGGCTCACCTGAACTTGGTTCACCTCAGCTATAAAGCAACAAAATGAGAAACCCTTTAACTACACCACACTTCTGTACCTCAGCTTGCAAGGTGGATTCATTTCTTTTTAGAACTTCAAGCCAGTGAAATGGTCACTGTTATAAGCAGATGTGTCTTTAACTTGCGAAATTTCCAGTGTGCCACATTTCCTGAACACACCCAGGGCAGTTCACCAAATAGAATCTGTGGATTGGAAAGTAGTTGTAGTGCTAGCATTACTGGGCAGCACCAACAATGTTCCATTTACCTCAGTTTGATTGGGGTAAAAGTTTCAGCTGCAATTGTCTCAAAATATATATTCATTAGTACTTATCTGTGCAGACACTACTAAGAGTGATAAAATCTATGCTTTTGGTAATTTGGGTGAACTGACCAAGTTGTAATGTTCGGTCTTTATTTAATTTCAGAACTCCACCTGTGAACTCAACTCTTCCTGTGGGGGGAAGGACCCTCTGTGGAGCCCCTCCTCGTTGTGTGGCATGGCCACGCCCCCCTCCTCCAGGGGCATGTCGCCCAACTTGGAACTCTCCCACAGTGCCTCACACCTTCCCAGCCGCTTCCACTGCACATCAGGTCAAACCTTAACACAATTACAGTAGATTTCAGCTCGGCTTTCTGTGTACTCAAGTGTTCATTAACTAAGTGATGCTCCGGAATTTTCTTTTCCGCTTACCACTGTCGTTGTGATCCGAGCAGGAGGAAAAGGAACGCCCGCCTCCAGCACTCCAGCCACCTCTTCCCCACCTCCCACTCTATCAGATGACTTCCCCATAATCTCCTTACCAGCCAACACAGTCCAATCCAGTCCACCCAGAAAGGTTGGCTCGCTGCCCTCCATTTTATGTGTACTTAGAACACTCCTCTATCACAAAATTCTCCATGTACTGAGTTAATGATTGGCAGTTATCTGTTTGTGGATTTCATTTACCTTCATTAATAGACAAAAATCTCCAAACATACTTTTTCCAATGTGACAGAATTGCAAAAGATCAATGGACTGTAAATATTCATCTCCAGTTTGTTGTTTTTCTGAATTTACTCGTGGCTTAATTGTTCAGGATCCAGTTTCTTGTATGTGGCGTCATTAGGACCATCAAAAAAATACGACAAATAAGCCAGCCAATTCAAATCTGACTTTTTCTCTCATCAAGAAAACTAATTTCCCTGACAGCAGGAGGCAAACTGATTTATCTCGGATTTTGCATTCTGAAGTAAAGCAACAAGAAATAAAGAGCTGATGTCATTCATGATGTGTTTGGCTTCTTGTCTCAAAAAGGTGCTTTATTCTGGTATAAAAATGTAAATATCACAACGGACTTTACCTGGATCTGTTAGTCATCAAAGAATTGTGAATTCAGAAACAAGAAGAGCAAACCACTGATTTGTTTTCCAAAATGAATTCATAATGTAACTATTTAGTGTGTGACTTTCCAGGAGCGTCGACAGGGAGAAAGCAAAGCAACTCTGGTGAGACAGGACCCAGTGAGAGACACGGAGAAGATTGTGGAAGTATCCACAAACAGAGGTTAGTCATAAGTGTTTTATCATTGTTAATTTCAAAGTAAAGGTCCTCGCAGGTTCTTAATTTTGGATCTGATCCGAAATGAACCTGTGGAAAGCTGCGGTTAATCTTCAACACAGCAGCATGATGAGCCACCAGTGGCTTAAAGGGCATTAATACATGTAATCTTCGTCTGTGTGCTTCAAAAAAACAGTTTCCTCCCGTGATCAGAGCTGCCGGAGAGTTTGCTTTGATCGAGGTGTTTAACATATTGACAGACGCACTCAATTAGACTGAATGTAATTTCAACTTGGCCCGACCTCTGTTTGTGCTGCCAAATGTTGAATCAATTTGATTTAGAATTTTGATGTCTTTTTGAAGATGTTATTTTTCTAATATCGTCCTTGTGACGCACGTTTCCTCATCAGACGCAGGAGCTGCTGAAAACGTCTCCATGACTTTGACAGAGCTGTCGGTCTTCATGAAGAAACAGGAGCTGGAGCTTCAGCTGAGAACAGAGAAGGAGAGGGAAGAGGGTGAGTATCAACTTCTTGGTGAAGATCACAGAACCAGATCCAGTTGGTATGTGACTCAGCTTGGAAAAGGCAGGTCACATTGTGGGTGTTTTCTTCAAGAAAAAGAATCCACCAAAACCAATTGATGCCATACATGAGGCGGTCAGGCAGAACTTACCCAGTGAAATTATATTTTAACTTCTTTTTTAGTAGGAGGGGAACGACAAAAACATGAAACTGCTTTATGCCATGTTAGGAAATCAGCTGAAACATTTTTTTTTGTTAACAGCGCATTCAAATCTTCCATGTTTTATATTAGAGTCATTCAGTTCTGTGTTTTGTTTTAACTGAACCGGAAAATTTTGAAATGGCTCAAACCTTTAAATCCGTGAATTCATTCTCCTGTTAGGCTAAATGAGACTGAGCTCATGGACTTGAACAAAATATCCAGGATGCTAACACATCCCTGTTTATATCCCTGTGTGTTCCGTTAGCTCTTGCACTGTTATCGGTTTAAATCCCACTCGAGCCACTCGTACTAAAAATAAATGCACCTACAGTTCTGTGAACCACTTTTCATAAAAGCATCTGCCAAATGGCACAAGCTTTGCTGCTAAAGCTAGCTGCTTAGACTTAAAGATTTCTGTGCTCTTTTGGGAAAACCAGAAGCCCCCAAACCTCTGTTTTTCTGTGTGGGAAAGCAGGTATTCTGCAGTTTTGACTGTAGGAATATTTAAGCGCAGACATTGACATTCAGAATATGAACGCAGGTTTAACTCCATCACAATCCTCCATATGTTGTTTCTGCTGCAGCTGCCATCACGGAGGAGCTGCTGAAGATCACTGAAGATAAGCAGGAGCTGTCGGGCCTGAGGGGCTTCGACTCCCCTTTCTATCACACCACTGAGACTCTGACTGGCTGTCAGGCACAAGACAAGACCCTTTCCAACGCCCAGCCTGGAGGCCCTGTCCGGGACACCCACCATGTAGTATCAACGCCAGACAAAGCGGAGAACACTGCGAGTACCAGTGGTGTAGGGAGTGAAAGAGGAGGGGGAGGAGGAGCAGGAGGAGACAGCAGGAGTTCAGCCCTCGGCCTGGAGCAGTCCTGGTCCTTCCAATCAGGTTTCACCCCCATTGATCACCACCTACACCGGAGCCCCTCTGCCCCAGACGACGAGGCAAGCAAGTTTGGGATGTTCTCCCCAAGCCCGTGCAGCAAGACCCCGGCCCCGGTGCCCTACGAGTCGTTCTTCGACCTGGCCCTGCCCAGGGCGGCCTCGCTCTTCGTGGGCCAGAAGACGTCGGAGGCGGTGCACAAGGCGGCGATGGAGAGACTGTCGCAGTGGGAGGAGGGGTTGGAGGACGGGGAGGAGGAAGGGGTAGTGTCTGCTTCACCACTGGAGGTGCTGGATCGCCTTGTTCAGCAGGGGAGCGACGCCCATGATAAAGTGCTCAAGAGGTACCTGCACAGTCTGACTTTAATTCAGGGTCTTCTGCCTTTTATTGTTTTTATTTATTATTAATTATTAAGACATTGCTTTCATGACCATTTCCACCTTACCAGGTGTTCCACTATTTTGACCTTTGGCAACCTTCTTTCACCATACAATTTTCATCAAATCACATATATGTACATTTGGATGATTCCTCCAAAATGTATCCGTTTGTTCACTTGCACTATACACACATTTTTTATGTGTGATCTGTTTGACAAAAAACACTTTTCTTGTATTTATCAGCTCTGAGTGATCCTGCAAACATTGATTATGTTTCAGCTAGACATCGATTTATAGTGGATTTTTAAAGACCAATATAATAATGATGGTTTAAAGTATGAAACATCTGAAAGCTGATTATCTGTGATGTACTTCGCCACATGACGACTGGAGGCTATGCAGCCATCAGCCACTATCTCAGCCAAGTTCCGCTGATACCGATAGTTTGTAAAAGCCCTATCTGGACACATTAATCCAAACTAATTAATTGGTCGACCTTTAATTTCAGACAAGCTTACTCACTTGTAAGCCCTTTAAAGGTTGTAGTTATTTTTCAAAACCAATGAATGTTTTAAAGCAGATATAGATGAGCAATCTTCTGTTAATAAATCAACACACATAGAGAATCGTGTAGCTGTGGAGGAGGCATTTGCTTTCTGAGCGCTGTCTCGTTCTGTCAGCCTGGAGCTCATGTTGATCATACTGAAGAAACTCAGGAGTGTGTTTTGATGTGCTTTTCAATGCCGCTGCAGAGCCTGCCTGGGTTGTTTCCAGTCTATTACTGCAGCCGAAAGGAAACACCCAGTTGAGAACAAGTATGACATTGTTCAGAATCCGCTGTCCCCTTTCTTTCTCCACACACACATAGACACGCACAAACAGTGATCCGGTCCTCCGAGCCAATAACACAACAGCAGAGACAGTGTCAGCAAAGTCAGCGCTGGGCACAGAACAATCTGGCTTTGCTCACTTCGGTTGCTCGTCACCCCCACATTTTACTGTCTTCATCAGAGTCAAACATGGCCTGGTGGACGGAATAAAACCAGTGGAAACAGAGAGAGAAGTGGCTAAGGCAAATAACCAATGTCCATGTCGTAATACATGTGTAATATAAACATTAATGTGACAAAAAAGCCTGACTTGCCAGAATCCTGGGACTTACTTCCCCCCCACCCAAAGAGCTCCAGCAAGCAACCCCCATAAAAACCCCAGCCTGGTTTTAAACCTTACAGAAACAAAGTGTAATGGGAGTGAATATAATTGGTGAACTTTACAGGCTAACAGGTCTCCTGGCTGTCTATATATAATATTATATTTACTGTTCAGACATGAGATTGTAGCATAAGATAATTCTTTATTGATCCCCCATAGGGGAAATTCGGGATTAATGGGATAATTATGGGGCCATACTATCATACCACTGCTTGTGTTAACCTGTGCTTTCCCCATCTCTCACTCATGTATTGCTCCTGTTTTCTCTACTAAAAACGATCCCATAATTAGCATCCTGACTGACATGATTTACTTAATAAGAGCAACTACGGAGAGAATCATCCCAGAGAGATCTTATAAAATGCTTTTTCATTCTCCTCTTTTACAGATTACCTTTGCCAAGTAAGTCAGCTGACTGGACGCACTTTGGAGGTAAAACACCACAACGCTGTCCAACATGCATAAGAAGCTATTATAAAGGCTGCAGATGGAGCATTATTTAGGCATGACGAGCTATTCGTCACAAGCTCCGAGACGTGAACATCGCGTTAAAATGCTTCCCAGCCGGACAGGGAATTGGTTCAACTGAGGCTTATCAAAACACACAAACTTTCCACAGTCATGCAGAACCTGATCAACTCAGAAATTGGACTCAGAAGTTGGTCATTTAGACATTTCTTCGCCCTATATTTCCCACTGAACTCAGTCAACCAGAGTAAGAATCTAATTTTCTCCAGCTGCAGCTCACAGCATAGAAACAGGCTGTGTTTGTGTTAACACTCTCTGCCAACTTGTAATCACAACTGAATTCCATCATCTCCCCTGGTTGACTGATGGGAGTCATGTCATTTTGATTTTGAGTCCAAAACAAAACTCCACTCAGTGCTTGTGACTGACTGACGCAGATTCTAGAGGACCGTTAAGGTTTGGATCAAATTCTCAAGGGAATTCTTTTCTAAGTGTTCTTTCCTGCTCTCTCCCCCTTCATACATGTTAACAAGTGAAGCTCTGTATCCAGAGTTATCTCAGCTAGTTGTAGGGAGGCAGCTCTCATCGAAGAGCACGACATAATTCACATTTTAATTCTCTTTATCATGTGATTAAGTGGGTAAATAGCAGCCTTAAAGCCAAGTGGAGTTGCTGCCATTAGGTTCAAGTCAAAAGACTAGCTGATAAAATCATGTCAGATGAATGTGGATCAATAATGTGGCCAATCTTAACGACCATCAGGATATCAAGCTGTGGAGCTGCAGAGTAGCCAACAGAGGCTGTGCTTGCTGCCTTGACCAAGGAGACTGTTTTTAATCTTGTTTGCCTGTTTGTTTGTTAGTCACCAGCCATAGTCATAGTCATCGGTATGTTTCTAAATTACAGCAGATTCCATTGAAATTTAGTGGAAGTTTTGGCCAAGAGCCAAGTAACAGGTGATTCTTTTTAAATGCAGATCAGAGAATTCTTAAAAATCCACTGGGTTAACACTTAATTTAATTTTAATTTAATGTTTTGACAAAATCATATTATTCTATTATAATCACATTACATTACCTCTTCTATTCTGGTGTTCCACACTTAAATAATAATTAAGCTCATATCTAGTGTGTGTATGTGTGTCAGGTGTGTGACCGTGTTAATTACATTTTTATTACCACGGCCTCCCCAGGCTCTGCTCCGCTGGACGAGCTTCACACGCTGCGCAGCCAGCTGCTCCTGCTGCACAACCAGCTGCTGTACGAGCGCTACAAGAGGGAGCAGCACGCCGTCCGCAACCGACGCCTCCTCCGACGCATCATCAACGCCACTGCACTGGAGGAGCAGAACAATGCTATGGCAAGTTTGCATGCACTCATTATCACAGATTAGCCCTGTTTAAACACTTTTAAGTGCTAGAGAAAAAAACAGTGTTTGATCACTCAACAACCAGCACGTCCTGAGAAAACACATCTAAATTCTTCAGGGATATCCACTGATCACCATTTGAAGCGTTTCATAGCTCCAGCTGTCAAATCAGTTGAATATCATCTGCAGCACGAGACAGAGAAAATGGAGCTGAAGTTGTTTTGTTTGCAGCTGAGACGGACTGGTCGGTTTTCAACAAGTGATGATTACGAGTACACGAAGTAATCTAAAGTAAACGAAATCTAAACAAATAGGTGAAACACTGACACAGTCGTGCAGCAATCAGCTGAAAGAATAATTTTCTGAAAATGTTTAGAAAATATTGTGCATGCCTGCCCTTATTAAAAGACCAACTGAACCACTTGAGAGAAAATGTGGCTCAAACTGCCTTAAAACACATATTTAGACATTTAGAAAGTCTTTCATACACTTTGTGCTCAACTTGCCCTTCCATCTGTGTGCAGAAGGACCAGCTGAACCTGCAAAGTGTGGACATCTTGTCGTTGAGGGAGAGTCTGCAGGTGGAGCAGCAGCGCTACAGGCAGCTGTGGGAGGACCGGGAGACGGTGGTGACCAGGCTGCACAGTCAGATCCGACAGCTGCAGCAGGGAAGAGACGACTACTACACCAAGAACCAGGAGCTCCAGGTACACACAAACATGCACAAGCAGACCCTGATTCAGAGATGATCTATAGACATCTATAAACAAAGATATACATCTATATGTTCAATCAAATACAACACAATTTCAGCAACAAAGTGCAAATGTATTTCTCCACTTCAGTCGCGTATTTAAGAAATAATGACACTCTTGTGAATCTGGTTGTGTTTTGTGTCTCCAGAGCAAGCTGCAGGAGTGTCAGAAAAGGATGGATGAACTGGAGGCGGAGCTTCAGAGGGCCAACAACAAAGTCTGCCACACTGGTCACCTCCTCAACCAGATGACTATCAAGGTAAATAAATACCTGAGCCATGGTCTGATTGAACACATTATTTTCTCATTTTCAGGCTCATGACAGAATATAATTAAAAGCCCCTTTCAGACATGTCACATAACATAGCATACGATAACGTCTGTGTCTGACTGGGTTCTTATTCAGACATGTTCCAACAATCACCAACACTGGTTTGGTTGAAATTAACCCTTAATTCACAGAGTTTAATGTGAATCTATTATTTAGAATATTAAGAAAAATAAAATGACGGTTCATGCCCATGCCCTCTAAGGCTTACATGTCTTGTCCACTGCAGTCGGAAGGATCAGAGGAAAAGAAAACACCCCTACTCCCCCATACAGCCCACCACCTTATCATTTATGACAGGGATTTGTTGGGGTCAGATGGACTCAAATGCCAAAGAAAAACAAAACCACAAAGTCATTCCCGCCTACAGTGTCACCATCACCGCAGGTTGTGGGGCTTGTATTAGCCTCCTTCACTAGTGTTCTTACCCAGGACTTTGACTCCACCAAGATACTCATCACCATCCATGGATCATTGGACTCCCCCTCCTCACATCTCTGCATCATCCCACTGTCATTCCGACAGACCCGCCGTCTCCCCAGCCTTCTCTCTCATCCCAGCCCAGCTCTTTAAATCCGGATCCGGTACAACAGAACCCAGAACAGAGCGATGAGCCAGATGGGCTGCTGTCATCTGTATTTAAGGACACTGTGAAATCTGTGGTGGTTAGTTTGCTGAGTGCGGTTTTACACAAATATAGAGAAGAAATCTGTTACGGCTGCCAAATCAACCACCCGAGCCAAAAACAACACGAAGGCCTGCTGGAGCTACCTGAGTATTTTTTACCTAAGCCACTTTGACAAGTTGATAAAACGACTTTGGACGGGCCGCTTTATCCCAGCCATCTTGCAAGTGCTACAATCACACTGCACTGGTGCTTCTGAATCCAAAGTCCAAGGTGTTCCAAGACATTTCTTCACAAACTAAAAACATCAGTGTTTATAAGAGACAGAATGAAAAACAGAATGTATCCTAAAAGTTATATATAAATAAAGTATAAAAATACCCCTACGCAGGTGACGTTGGGGGGAGAGGGGGGTAGCATTGGAAACAGTGGCCTGAGATAAAAGTGGAGAGGGGTTTCAGGGGTGTGTGTGTCAGACGATGGCACAGCGTGCTGTAAGTTAGCTGCTAACATTCATCCATATAGCTTGTTGGAGTGGACTGGGCATCACTTTTGCCAGAGTGGGAATATGACATGAAATAAAAACAGAATTTTCACAACTACTTAAAAAGTTCAAAAGGTCGCTCAGGGGAGTGACTGCAGCAGCCCCGGGAGCTGTCAAGGGTCTTCTTTGAAGAAACGGATGTTGCTGTTGATGGAATCCCCCCCCCCCACTATTACTGTAGCTGGTTATAAGAGAGAACGAGGAGACGACAGCTGTCAATTCTCATGGCTTCTCATGAGAGTAAATGATCTGATACCACACTGTGTGTTGAGCTCTTTCCTGAGAGAGAGCATCTGAGCAGAGACTCTTTTGGGACCTTATGACAGGAAGAGGTCATTTTTCAGGACAAGAGCTGATGATTTGTCTTCGCAGTGGAGCTGCAAAACCACCTGAACACTGCTAGCCACCAGTGATGGGAAAGCTGCTGTGTCAGCAGGGGCCGCTTTGGGAGAGGGGTCCAAAACTACAGGAGCGTCTTGGGGTTGGGGGTTGAGGCAGCTCCATCCGAGTTCCTGTCTCTTGTGGCCAGGGACCACTTTGGTGCCTGATTGATAGGTGTCAAGCAGGGGACAAGAGGAGGGTCCCACAGGAGCTTGTCCTTGATGGTCCTGGATAAGCTGTTGCTGCATATTCCCAAAATGCCTTGCACCAAAGGAGCCACAAAGGGTTAAATCAGGGTAAAGAAGTGGCTCATATATCATCAGTAAGCTGAAAGATGAATTGACTTGGTGTTTCTGCCTTGGACAGCCATCAGTCAAACTTCCAGCTGGTATTTCCTGCGCAGGACGACTTTCTGAAAGCAAGCAAGTTCTGCCAAGAAGAAGGATTAAAGTCTCCGTTTTATCTTTCATGTCTGGGCAGGTGTTCAGTTCCGGATAAGGAGATGAACACGCATCTGCTAACGAACCCATATGGGCACTATTCACACAACATTTTGCTAATGACTAACCGCTTTATGTTAAATGAGCAGTTTAGCGGCCGCCCTTCAGGATCATCCGGCGTCAAATTTGTTTGTAACATTTTACTCCGGTCTTTCAGATTGTGCTGCCTTCTGTGTTTCTAAATGGAGGCATGAGGCAGGACGGCGAGCAGGCTGGCGGGCAGTAGGGTCAGATGTGGGGAGTTACGACAGCTAATGCCCCCGTCCTCGTCCTGCCACCTCTCTGTAGACCACAGACTGTCCCAGGGCTCGGTTGCCTTGGAGATGTTGTCTCTCCCTCTCCATTTTTGGGTCAGCGACACGGGGGGTCTGGGTGTTTTTCTGCCTCCTGGGGTTTGTCTGAGGTCTGTTTCCCTCAACTGACCCAGACTGAGCTGAAATCCTGACAAACAAGGAGCCGTTGATTCAGGAAACGGGCATTTCATTATCAGCTGCGTCTGTTGATTAAAGGTCCTTATTTATGACATTCAGACTGCATGGTTTAATATCGTGTGATGCCAGGACCTGGGGATTGATTTCTCAAGATAATTCCCATGGAATGGTAAAGCATAGTATTTCTCTTCATAAACTGAAGTTCTGTCATAAAACAGCATTTATTTCAGACAAAAAGTGGCTCCTCAGAGTGACGTGTTTATGAAAATATCCACACTCATTTTCTGCTGCTCGTCCAATCTTCAATGGAGCGAGATCATTAATGGCTAATTCTGTCTGTCGTGCTTATTGTTGATGTATTCCCCGATACTTCTGGACAGATTTCATTTGTAGCGTAATTGCTGTTTCGCCCTCCGTCGTCATTGTTTGTCTCGTGTGTCCTTCAGCTGAGCAACAGCGAGAGCACCCAGCAGCAGATGAGCTTCCTGAACAAGCAGCTGCTGCTCCTCGGGGAGGCACATAAGCTGTCCATGCAGGAGTTGCACCACACAGGCGCCGATAATACAAAGGTACGATGGAAAGGAAGTGTGTGTATGTGTGTGTGTGTGTGTGAGACAGATGCAGAGAACTGCAGAGACGACGTACTGAGGTGAAAAAAGGGACACTAATTGGGTTTGTTGGGCGTCGAGTCAAACTGTCCCACTGAAGCATTTTTAGCTTCGTTGCAGCTTCGTCATTTATCTCTATGTCATGGCTATAGTTATCCAAAGTACGACGATAGAGTGAGAAGGTTGATTTAATCATATATGAGTGATTTCTAAAAATCATCATCTCAAGCTTTTGTTAAGTCTACCAGTAGATAATAGATTCTGCTCATAAACCTGATATGGAAAACAAATCTATATCACTGTGGGTTTTTTAACCCTCATCAAAGCATGTCAGGTTCAGGTGTTGAAGCCACATATTTTTAATAAATTTTTTTTTCACATCCAGCTTCGGCATCTACTCGACTCAGCTAGTCAGTCATCAGAAAATTAATTTAGCAACTATTTCAGTAATCTATCGATCATTTTTCTTTCTAATCTCACACCTGTCATTTTCTTTTTGTGTCTCTGTGGACGATGACCCTCCACACAGGAGGCCCAGATGCTGCAGGTGTCTTATAGGAAAGAGGTGGAGACGCTGAGGCAGAACCTGCTGGTTCAGGGTCAGAAACTGGAGGCAGCGCAGCAGAGAGTCTCCGAGCTGGAGACGCACCTCTCCAAGAAGGAACACCTCATCGTCGAGCAGAAGAAGTTCCTCGAGGATGTCAAATGCCAAGCCAAGTGAGTGTGAACCTCAGAGTCCTTCGAAACTAAGTGTGTGTTGAAACACTTAAGTATGTAAAACATTTATCAGTAGTCGATCAGCCGTCACATTATTTAGTTTGTTTTGATCAGTCACCTGTTTCTGTGGCTGTTGTGTCTTTTATTCTCTCCATGTATCTGTCACATCCAAGCGGCAACCTCCGCCGCTGAAAAATGAAGTCAATGGGGAAGTGCAAAAAAGCTGCAGTTCCTCGAATAACCGCTAGAGCAGGCCGCAGAAGGGAGTCAATTACATTTAAGCCCCATGTTAAAATGTCCGATTTTACGACAGAAAAAAACATATTTACAGCCTGGTTCAAAACATGGCTCTAGTCTCATAAGCTGTTTTTCTACTTTATGACAACTCTGGGGGGGGGGGGGGCGAATATTTTTATAAGGCATTCGTTTAAAATATACAGCATACATCATTATGCACAATTCATAGCTGTCAATCTAAGTGGCGCCACTTTGATTGACAACTAGCCACTGACGGTCTAAAGGGCGTCACCCCGGCTAATTCTAGTCACTGAGTTTGGGAAAGAGATCGTCGTGGGGTTAGCCGGCTAGCAACGATATTTAGCATTTAACCTAGCTGGTTAGCCGTAGCTAGTTTGATTATTTCGAATAAAGCGGCTTTTTTCAGCCAATAGCGTTCATTCGACCCGCCTCAGCTCCGCCCTCGCTCCACCTCTTTGTCCATATTTGGAGTAACCGGAGGTAGGCTACCAAGATGGCTACGCACTACGATTTGCTTCATTTTTGCTCTTCAGAAACCTATGGGTGACGTCACGGACACTACGTCCATATTTTATACAGTCTATGGTCACATCTCATGTCTTCTCTCTGTGTTTCCTTTCTTTTTCCTCTATCTCAAATGTTCTCATGTTCCTTTTTCCCCACATCGTCCTTTTCCTTGTCCCTGTCTCGTCTCTGTCTGCGCAGGGCGGAGCTGCAGGCCTCAGACAGCAGGTATCAGGCTCAGAGGAGAATCACTCAGCTGCTGCAGACTGAACTCCTGCAGCTCTACAGCCGAGTGGAGATGGAGGCTCCTGCCAGCACTGCCACCGGTTCACCACCAGGGGGCAGAGCTGATCCACACACCCGCGCTGACTCCAGGTCAGACTCAGAGCACGAATGTAGTAGATTTCTTTTGTTTTATCATCTGTTTCTTTGATAGTCCAGTTTGCAAAGTATTGTGATACACAGATTAACTTACTTTTGCACTTTACAGTGATTCACAACCTTTTTGACAAGAGACAGTTTAAAGTGAACAGTGGAAAGGTTGGGATGCTGTGTAAAATATATATGAAACCAAATATGATAATCTACTGATCTTTTTTGACATATAGTCAGGTAAAAACAGACAAAACATTTTATGTTTGACCTCATCAGCTTCATTGATTCTAAATATCTGCTTATTCTGAATTTGATGGCAGCATCATGTTTCAAACAAGTTGGGACAGGAGCAACAAAAGACTGTGAAAGTTGTGGACTGATCCAAAAACACCTGTTTGGATCATTCCACAGATAAACAGATTCATTGGTAACAAGTGATAGTATCATGATTGGGTATGAAATGTTCATCCTGGAAAGACTCAGTCGTTCACAAGTGTGGATGGAGAGAGGTTCAACACTTTGTCAAACATAGGATTGTAGACAGGAGATTCGACTTTTTTAGAATCAGGGTTGTAAATGTTAGCAGTATTTTACTGATAATGGTACTTGTATTATCTGATCAATATATTTCTTGGTACTTGACTGTTTTTCTTTACATGAGAATGTTTTGTCCTCCAGTGTCATGGTGCCAGATGGACCAAGTAAAGCTCACACCAACGAAGAAGCAGACATTAGACCACCACACGACTCCCCTCGGGGCAATGGCAGCACTTTATCGCCAGGGCAAACAAAGGCGAGCAACTCTTCCAAGACAACAGCCAACTCCATCAACGGCAGCCAGGACCTGGCCCCGCCCCTGCTGGTGGAGCCCTCCCTGTCCTGTCCCCACGCCAACCCGCTCGCACCTCAGCCCCCCTCCGACGTGCCGCTCACCGTGGGCTCCTATCCAAGCGCCAAGAGCTTCCTGGGCATGAGGGCGCGTGAGCTGTTCCGCAACAAAAGCGAGAGCCAGTGCGACGAGGAGCAACCACCGCCGCGCCTGGCAGGCCTCGCCCATGGCCTCAAGACTGAGCTGTGCGTGGAGCCTCCCTGCCCAGGTTATATCGCCCCCGTCGGCCCCGCACCTTGTCCCATCCCGACTCCGCCCCCCGTCCCAGCCCCCGCTCTCACCCCTGCTGCCCCTCCTCTCACTGTGCCCACCAAGGAGCCCCCCTCTGAGCCCAGGCAGCGGGCCTCCAGCCAGGAAAGCCCCCGCCGGAAGGCAGGGGCGGGGCCAGGTGGAGGCCGGGGTCACGTAGGGTCGGGGCGCCCCCGGCAGCAGCAGCTAAAGATCATGGACTACAATGAAACACATCACGAGCACAGTTAGAGACACAGAACTGAGCCGGGACGCAGAGTGGAGGTGGAGAGACTGAAGTTTAACGATGAAGAAGAGCTACAAAACAGCGAAAGAGTAACATGTCAGCAACTTTGGAATTCAGTGTTATATGTTCCATTCCTCTTAGTGGACAACAGGATTTTCTACCTGTTTTTTTTTTTCTTTTTTATACTGATTCATTCCCCATTTTGACATGGTTGCAGGGATACAAATCAATATGTTGTTGAATTTGATTATGAGACAGATGCTCTAAGAAATGCCAACAGGATGTGATCAAAGTTTTCAGTGACTTATATGTGACATTGTAAGTCTGACGTTTAAAGGGTCGGTTCACCCAAACTACAGACAGGTTCATTTTCCCACTTGGCTCTAGTTGTATCAGAGATGCCTTCACAGCCAACACAATGGAAGTGAATGGAATTCTGTTTGTGGTGCTCGCAGCACTGAAAGAGATTTTTTAAAAACTCAGCAAACTCATCCTCTGAAAGCGTGTCACAGTTACTTTGGATAATCCACCTTTTTGAGAAGACTTTTTATCACAGCTGCTTTCTACTGAAGAAATAGTCCCTTTGAAAAAAACGTTCACAGTGAGGTCTGTGGGTTATCCAGAGTAATGGGGACACTGTTTCTGCAAAGACAAGTTGCTGTTAAAATATTTAGATGCCATTTTAAATGCTGTGAGCACCACAAGCAAAGTTCCTTTCACCTCCATCATGTTGGCTGTGGAGGAGTCTTAAAGATGGATACTTCAAAACTTATGAATAAATATAAATAAAACGTTGCAGAATTTTTTTTTGTAGTTTGAGTGTACTGACCCTTTAAACTTTACAACTTTATCAAATCAGATGTTTTAAAAAAAACACCACAAGAGCAGGAGACTCTGCATTTGTCACAATAATCTGTTGCTTTGCTTTGGACTGAAACATGTTTTTGATGCCGGAGAACATGTTGAGCGAGTGTTACATCAGAGTGGAGTAGGTGATCAGTACGTAGAGATGTTTGGTTTGTTCTAGGGAAACTGAGGAGTGTAACCGTTGCTGGACTGAAATGGAAAGCTAACATTTCAATACAGAACTCCATTGAGTTTTTGTCCAAAAGAAGTCAGAAGGAGAGTGTGTTTTGTCTGCGAATGTGCGAGCGTGTTGATGAAGCATTTCAGCAAAGATGCAATGAGGAAAGTGTATGAAATTTAGAAGCTGATGAAATTTTATGCATTTTTATAAATCACACATTCCATCGTACCTTTTTTTTTTTTTTTTTTTCTAATTTATTCAGCCATGAAGGGTGCTCACAAGTACATATCTTAAATGAAAGTCAGACCTGGCATGTGAAGCCCAAGCTACAAAAATCATCTTTTTCTGTACAAGACGACCAGCTGATCATTTTGAAGTGCCATGCAAGCATTTGTGTTCTGGCTGAAGTCAAACATCTCCGAACAGAAGTGTTGTTTCTCATGTTGCATGTACATTCAGCTGGTACAGCGTGGGAAAAATAATCAGAAACATCTGTCCAGTCCAATCAGACCCCTACTCTGCAGGTCTGATGAACACGGAGTTACCTCGTTCGCTCTAAGTATTAGAAGTAAACTCCGGTTTTGAAAGTCATCTAAATCCTGTTGTCCACTGGGAACTCCTGCTGTCACTTCCTTTTGCCTCGCTATCTAAAGCATGTTCAACAATCCACTTTAAATGCCAACCGTAGTAACTACAGCAAACCAAGACAGAAGGTACAATCAGCACAAACTGAAGAAACCAGGACTCTGACCGGAGCTGGAGAATCTGGGACAAAATGGCAAAAAAGGAAGTTCTTAAAGCAGTGGCTTGTGTTTAACTGTGAACAATAAAGATCGTCTTCAATGTTTTGCACTACAGTTCTGAGTTTTGCTTATTTTTGCTGTCGAACGTGAGCCCCTCCATTTGGTTTGTGCCTCTGTGGAGACGCAGCATCAAGGTGTTTTGTCATTATGTCCAGTGAAGGTTGAGTTTGTTTTTGGGACCGGACGCTTTCAGATGTTTGCAGATTGAAAAGAGGCGATGCCTCCTTCCAAACTGTGTTGTTGGTTTGGAGCTCGATAGGAAACAGGTGAACAAAGAATTAATGATTTTTTTCGGTGGTCAGCCACGTGGATTTTGGCCAACCAGGGTACGAAAGCACAGGAAATGATTTTCATAACAATGTTTGTTTTAATAATGTTTTTCAAGCAAAAATGCCAAACATCCTCTCGTCTTAAATGTGAGGGTTTGCTGCTTCTCCTTGTTTTATATCACAGTAACATGAATATCTTTGGTTTGGACAAAACCAATATGAATATGTCAATTTATGCTCTGTTGTTATGCTCTGGGAAATTGAAATGGGCATTTTTCTCTATTTTATAGACAAAATAATTAGTTGAGAAAATCCGCAGATAAATCGACAATGATAATAATCTTAAATAGCAAGTCTTACAGGCCTTGTGTCCTATGTCTGTAGCATTGAGTATCTGTCAAAAGTTGGCGTTCAATGTGTGGCCAGATTGTTGGGCTCATTCTTTGATTTCATTTTCCAATCGAGATGACATTTAACGCTGGTTTTTGAGGCCTTCTCCATGCGCTCAGAGGGGGCGCATCAAGCAGTATCGCTGAATTTAAAAAAGATGAGTTAAAATATGATTCATGAAAAAGGCATCAAAAAAGTCTTAATATCTGTATTGAAGTTCAGATATCATATAGGCACTGACAGACATTTTGACCATACCCTGTCCTACTAGCACAAAACTAACAATTACAAACAGGAGGAAAAACATCCTGACAGTCCAAACACCATTAATGCTTTTATGAAACAGCTTATAGTCAGTAGTAGTAATCTAAAGAAAAATAAAGTGCAGGCTGGTTAATAAATCTGCCGCATGTTGAGTTGGCTACACCAACATATTCACCTGTATAAAAAAGGTACATTTACTTTATGAAATACTGTGTGGCAGAAAGGAGAAATAAAACTACAAAGCAATGATTTATTTCCTGGAAGGAAAGGGAGGGGCAGGAAGGAGAGAGAGAGGAAAAATACCCAGGTGAGTTGATAAATGAGTGGCACCTGTGAGCGGGGGGAAGGGAGGCTAAAACACATGGCCAGGAGGAGAGCAGAGAGAAGTTAGAGTGAAGACAAAAGAAATCCAGGTTCACCCAAATCGGCCTGCAATCTCAAAAAGGCTAAAGAGATACTGAAAAAAAGAAGAGAGCAGCCAAGGGGAGAAGGAAAAAGAATCAGCTGGATCATCACTGAAGTTCTGGATACCGGTGGCCTGATAAGCTTGTGGATCCCAGGAGCCTGCAGTTGGACAAAGTGCCATTCTTTGCTGGCTTGGACCCATTTCTGGCCTGATGTGGAAAAGAAGCTAAGTACTGTGTACCACTCTCCAGGCTTCCCCTGAATCCCTCCAAACCCTAAACACCCCCTCAACCCTTTCCATTTTCTGTCCCCCAGCTCTACACACACACACACACACACTCTCTCTCTCTCTCTCTCTCTCTCTCTCTCTCTCTCTCTCTCTGTCACACACACACACACACACACACACACACACTCTCTCATTTACCCCCGTTGAACTGAACTAAAACACACACACACACACACTCTCATTTACCCCCGTTGAACTGAACTGAACTAAAACACACACACACACACACACTCACATCCTTACATCCCTCCACCACCTCATTCTTTTTTCGGACTCTGATTAATTAAATATTATTGTTGTATTGTTATTGTACTATCATATTTGTGTTGAATGAATTTATATAGCATGTCTTTGGGTTGGACTAACTAACAGATGACTTTTGTTGAGAAATTGAAAGAATTCAAATTGTATTTTGTTTATGTAGCTTTAACGTGTTGCTTGCTTTTGAGTAACATTGATATAATTTATGAATTAAATGCCCTTTGAGTTGATTAGGTGTGACATGTAGATTTTTCTAAAGATGTTTTTTTGTAAGTAGGAGTTTGGGCTCGCTGGTCAATTCTTTTAGGTTTCGCACACACTTAAGATAGTTGAAATGTTTTCATTTTGACCTTTTTTTAAACAAGTTTATTCTTTGGCATTTTTAGAATCTCCCGTCTTTTCTGCTGACTTTCCAGAAAGGCGAGTATCTTCCTGTGATCATTTTTTCACAGCTACTGTAGGTGTCCCTGTTTCCATGTTTGTGTTTACTTTTTGTCTGCTGTTTGTTGTCCTGTTTCCACCAGAGGACACTGTTGCTCCAAAAAACTAACACTGGACTCTGCAGCCATGTTGGGATCAACAGGTAAATATGATCTTACACAGTTGATGATTGAGGATGATTCACATCCTTAGGCTGTTAATGGTGCTGTTAAGGTCAATGTATGGCAGATGATATTGACGAGAAGTGCTGCATTTTTTTAGTCTCTGTATATATGTTTTAAATATTTCAATTCACATGAGATAAATTAATAGTAAAATAGTGTTGACATGGCTGTAGCAGACAATAAACTACAACCAGAAACATCATGAAAACTTAAAAGTTCCTCTACATTGATTTGTACAATTAAATCTTTTCATTTAAATTATAATAAATCTTATTAATTTATGAAGTTATTTGAATTTTTTCAACAAATATGTACATGGTATTATTCTAAAAGTAATCTGTCATTCTGTGTTTGTATTTTTCGTGTGTGTGCTTTGTGTATGTACATACGTGACTGTGTGTGTGTTTTATCAGCTCCCAATTCCCTCGGCCTCGCTGTTCACTCTCATCCTGCTTCCAGGACTGAATCATTTTTTGTGAGTATAACTGACCAAGTATGATTAGTTTATCAAAAGCGTGCATATGTATTTCACGAGAGAGAGTCCCAAAAAAAAAAAAAAAAAAAGTGGTATGATTAATTTACCAGCATTCCGCAGGGTCAAGGAAATTGATGCAGGATAATTGGGCACATAGGGAATCCTTGGCAATTTGTGCTTTCAGACTCTACTTGAGAAATTAGATGTCAGTGCAAATGTGAAATTGCTCCTCAATGTTCTCAAAGATTCCATGAAAATTTAAACATAAATCTTAAGTATTTCCAGCAAAGGGATTCTTTCCTTTTTTTGTGCCAACTTGAAATGCGGCCCTGTGAAAATGATCTGAATGAAGTGAAAGTGTATGAGGGGGGAAGAAGACATCCGAGCTTGTGTAAAGTTGGGGCTGCACTCCGAGGAGGATGTCGGGGCTCTTGCTCTCGGTAAAAACCTCATGCAAGAATTCATTAGATTCTTTTTGACAGGAAGTAAAGTTTGAATTCATCTGAAGATGTGTTATTATAATATTCAAGATATGTACACCTATAATGCAAAATATAACTCAGGCGGTGCGGTATAGCCTACTTTTTTTTTTCCTCGGGTTCTCAGTGTAGACGTGAGAAGGTACAAACGTACGACACATGTGTTCATATGTATGAGAATGAATTACACAGGAGTGAATAATTGATATAATGGAGGTGTGTGTTCGTCAAGTTCAAGAGGTCACCCATCGATAAAGTTTCTGCGTGTGTTTTAGTTTGAAAGAATTTTATTTTGAAAAGCCTCCAGACTCTGTTAAACCCCTTAATTTTTAAAAGCTTTCCTGTGAATGGGTCATCAATTACACTTGATCAATTTAGCTTCAATTACGACGATTACCGAAAATTAATAAATCATTGCCGTCGTCGTCACCGAGTCTGATCAAAACTTGTGGGAGATTTTAAATTCATGCAAGATCAAGATAAACTGATCGCTTAAAAGTCTCGCTCCAAACTCCTAGTTATATTTAAATGTTAGTGTTTATTCCTCACGGACACACAGTGCAAAAGAAAATGCTAAACAAGAATATTTTTGGTAAGCATACTACATACTGACACTCTGGAAAACGGCTTCATTTGTCCTCATTAAAAGCTTAAAAGTCCATGAATAAATAATCATTAAAGAGGATACTTTTTTCCCCCCCTTTTTTATGTTCGGCCTTATGCAAAATACACTCACTGACTAAATAAATATGCTCCATAAAGGCTGTTTAGAAACGTGCCCTCCCCCCTCCACTTCCGCATTTAGATAGCTGACATGCACCTAAAGATCAGATCCTACATTGGCTGCTTGGTGTTGGAGGGAAAAATTGGACCTCCGAGAGTCAACTTAACGCAATTAAGTGAGGATGATGAGTCTTTCTCTCTCTGTGCTGCTTGAATCCGTAAGCAAGGCGGAATCAAAACTTAAAGGCGAGAAGAAAAGAAGCGAGCGGCAGATGAGCGTGCACGCACCGGTCCCAGCGGTTTAATTATTTTAATTATCTCTCCTCTTTCAGCTTTCCTAAAAAAAAGAGGCCATTAAAGGATGCCCGTTTGGGTTAATCTGATTAAAAAAACAAGATGGAGGGAGAGATGAAAGGCTGCAGATGTCAGTGCTAATCAGGGGAGTTAAAACTGCTATTTGTGAACTGGGACGGTTGTTAAAGTGGGTAGAAAGTGCGTTGCAGTGTGAGTGTTTTTTTAAATACGTTTTTCCTCACTTCAAAACACCTCCTTCCCGCAGCCTCTGTTGATAAACTCCCTCTCATGCATCTCCTCAAACTAACGCCATGTTTGATTCTCCGCCGCGCTCTGTAACTGCGCTGGCAGCAGGTCAGGCAAACACGGCGCGACTGGTGGGAGACAGTAAAAGTTTTAAGTTCAGTCCCCGGTGATGTAAAAGGAAGACGCCATTTGAGGGAGCGATGAAAGCCACATTGGCAATTAGCAACACCAGAGTGAATAGTTCTTCGATTTTTGGAGAAAGTCGGCCAATGAGGCGGATCATTATTCAGCCTCTGCATTTACATTCTGAGGCAAAAGATAATCAGAATCATCAAATCATTTTTTTGCCAGTAACTTAGTCCTGAAAGTGTTATTTCCTTAAACCAAGTGAAGAAAAGTCAGCTCCCAATGCAGATTAACTCATCTCATGCATTTTCTAAAACTAGACTTCATTTTTCTTGATTCTCAACCAGCAAACTGTCTCATTCTTTCTCGTTTTAATATGCATGAAGTTGGAGGGGGAAACTGAGCCGAGGTGAGTGTGAGTGTAGTTCAGCATGTGCAAAACATTTGTGCGCTCACATCAGTCAGAATGGCCTTTTAATGCTGCAGTGTTCTTTCGGCTTCTATGTGTGTATTTCAACATACGGATGGTCATTTCTGAAATATTCTTGAATTATGTTGCTGTCTAATGGAAACATTTACATATTCTCAGAGTTTTTTAAAAAGGAAATTTGAATTCGCTTAAAGAAAATTTTAATATTGCTATTTAGAAATGGATTTTAGACAGAGCTGCCTTGAGATGCTGGAGATCGGTCCTGCAGTGTAATTATTTAATGAAGGAGCCATATGCATCGACTCTGCATCACTCAGCGGGCCAAATGCGACACTGTCAACTTTGATAATGCAGGGAGTTGCTAAAAGTTCCTCTGACTGCAGAGCTTGACATTTGTTCAGGCAAGAATGAGCACAAAACCAGCACAGGTGTTGAGCCACAGCATGGCGAGAGAGGAGGGGAAAGGAGAGAGAGGGAGGAAGAAAAAAAAAAAACAAAGATCTACTTTCAAACTAAATCAAGCAGAAGGAATGTCCTGAGTGTGTACAGAGATGGACGGGAGCCCATGCAATATTAAAGCGCCATGTCTGGCAATGCCAACCGTGCCACTCCTCTCCGCGGCTCCCGCCCTCCCGGCTTCCCGGCTATCGGCTCTTCCCTCAAGGTGACACTTCAAAGCGGGCACGCAGACGTGGCAGGCCTGGCTGTCGGCATGGAGCCAGCGCCCCCCTCCTCCCCCTCTTCCTCCTCCTCCTCTTTCTCTCCCGCCCACCACCCATTCTACCCGGCTACCCCCACCACCACCACCACCTCAAAGACACAGCTCCTACCCCTGCTGGGCCAGGTCAGCGCCAAGATCCACACCGCTCGCCGCCTCGGGAGCCGCTGTCAAAAAACTCTTCCCCACAAGCTTAATTAATAACGGGCCATTCCTAATGCAAACCCTCTGAATCTGCAGCCTGTTTCCCTCCGATCCTATTGGTGAGTTCTGAGGCCTCGACAGAAGGCAGACAAGGAGAGGAGGGCTGGTTGGGGATGCATCCAAATCATTTGAATTTCGATGATTGGGATTCACATGCATTATTCTCCGCGCTTTATAACCTATTTTCTGTGTTGTACAGTGTGCCTGCCTGCCTGCCTGCCTGTCTGGCTGTTTTTTTTTTAAAGATGTCTCTCTTCTGCAGATGATTGGAGACACTCGAACCAAAGAACACAGGGCCGCTCTCCTCGGCCTGTCTGACAGGTGGGGTAGGAAAAACCTAAATGTGCACACATACACACACCCGGTCTGCATCAGCTGCGTCCAGGGCCTGTAATCACCTCTCAAACCTGGAGGGAGAATTTTACCGAGCGCGCCGTGATCGATATTTGCCGATCTGTCTGCCCGTATCAACCTCAAATAAAAGCAGAGCGCAGGAGACAAGGCAGCGCAGGCAGGTCGTGGGGAGGTCTGCAGCACCCCCCGTTTGATGTCTGTGAAAGCGCTCATCAGTGTGTAGAACTGGCTTCATCTCGGCACGGCGGGTCACCGCCGCCTCACCCTGAGCTGCGCACGGCTGATTGTCTCGCTGTCGGGGCGAGCGGGGCTGTTGTTTTCCGAGGTGAGAGGACGGATCTTTTCCGGCAAGCTGGGCTTCGGTTTTTTAATAGGGCCCCAGCTCTGGCACCTCGCAGGCCCGCTCAGGCCGACACGCTGATGATTAGGAGGGGAACTCGTCCAAATTCACTCCTCCTCCTCCTGCCAGTCCTGAGCTCGTGTTGTTCACTGTATTTTTATTAACCGCGTGCACTCCTCTCTGCCTCATCCGTTGCATTCTTGATGGGTTGAGCAGGGGAGGAAAAAAAAAAGCGCAGGCTAAACAACCCGGCGTGCCTGGAGAAGCCGTGGTTAAATGGTACACGGCTCGGAAAACATAAGGTCTGCGAGTGCGAGCTCAGCCACGAGAGCACTGCGGCATTTAGGGCAAGGAGCTGGTTACGTTAGCTGACACACTGATATAATTAGGTCGTAATAAATAAGAAAGGCAACGGGGAGTGAGGGCGTGTCTCAACAGTGGCCATTAGAGAAACCACATAGGCTGCTTTTCAAGAAAAAAAAAAAGTCACCTGCCTACCTGGAAATACCCACACTTTTTTTTTTTTTCCTGCTTGGTCTCACACATTTACTCAGTGTCCTACTTGCAGAGTCCTTCTGAGTGTTGTTCTAAACCCCAGAAGCCCTGGCCCTTTAAGTGAGCTAACTGGGGTGGTTGTAGGCTCAAACCAACCTTAATTAGTACACTTACTGCACAGTGAGGGCAGGTACGAAGGCGAGCCTCCGCACCGCAGTTTCCCTCAGATTAAGCCTCTTTCAGACGAGGCTGTAACCTCCCACAATGGCGCAGTAATTAACTTCATTAGCTTTCGATTCTCTTTTAGTTTTGGCAAAGTGGGTGAGGCTTAGTTTTGGCCTCCGTTGAGATAAGAGATGCTGAAATCGGTTAATCTCGTCTGTCTGTGTTTTATCTCCACCAATGTTGCTGTATTTCACGCATGCTACCTGCTGTTCATCTTGGCGACATGCATGTGCATGAGCGGGTTGTAATGAGTCAGGCATCGGGTTTTAATAAGCAGAGCTTTACCCACAGATCCTTGGGTGATTTGCATCCATGTCGGACACGAGGCGTAAAGCGGGGTGATTGATTCATGGCTCGTCCCATATTGGAGCGAGAGAGAGAGAGAGGGAGAGAGAGAGTGAGGAAGGCCATAGATTTATTATCAAGCTCAGCGACAAAGAGAGGAAGAGAGTGTGCATATGTTAATCCGCTGGCTGAACGATGATCAAAGACTGGAACAAGCTGAGCCCTGCTGATCGCCTCGGGGCAAACGATGCTCTCCAAGCAGCTGGGAAAGTGTGCAGACGAGGAGTAAACAGATAGTTAGAAAAATCAATAGCAGAGGTTCGGGCCGCGGCTCGGTGTGAAGGTCAAAGGAGGCTGGTGTCCGCGGCGCATGGAGGGAAGTCTGGAAACCAGGGGCGCTTTTAGGCCAATTTAAGAGAAGTGATGTGTTTACAGCTGAGTTGTGTCCAGGCATGAAGGAAGTTCAAGCTGAGGTTACGGCTGCTCTGGTCAGCTCGGCCATATAAAAAAACCATAAAAAAACATCAGTTCTGGTTCAGACTCAAACATCTAAGGATTTGATTCTCGGGGCATTGGCATGGGTGTGTGTTTGGAACGAGGACCTCGCATCAGCTCATTTGTGTTTCAAAGGAAGCAGGATTTTCTTTTTAGTGTCAAAACACCCTGCGTGGGTCTCGTTTGTTCCTTATCTGTAATCCCACCTTCTTCTTTAGACTGACCCACAGTATTCCCACAAGGCCTCTACCTCAGGTACCCACGCCGGCTGGCTGCTTTGGGAATTTGTGCCATCCCTGTGATCCTGTCCTCAAGGCTCATTTTGGGTTTGAATTTTGCATTTCCATCGTCAAAAACATCCTCCGATCCTCCTATACTGTACGCCGTCATGTAAACACTGTAGAAAGGCGAGCGGTTTCTCTTTCATCAAAGCAGACGCTAGGGATGAGCCGGATACTCGTTTCACACGAGTATCCGTTACGGATAAAGCATGTTTGACGAATACGATTATGATACGAGTAAAATCTGTTAATATCTGTGTTCGTGCTGAAGGAAAATCCTCATTGTGGAACTGACTGTCTTCGCGCTCTGTGATTGGCCAGTCACACACAGCGCCCGCCCCTCCCTACACAGACACGTCTCTGCCATAGACTGTATGGTCTCTCTGCACGTCTCTCCCAACCTGCTCCCAACATACGCGCGGTGCATTTGACAAGACAGAGCTGAAAACGGCTCGCGTCCGCTCGCGTCGCGTCGGTAAATGCCTCCGCTCCGGTCCGATTTTTTTTTTTTTTTTTTTTTTAACCGTCTGCTTGCTCTTAGTTTGGCTGGTGATATGAGGTCAATTGAAAAACTTTGCTCGTACTGAACGCGGTGCTTTTGAGAAGAAGTGAACAAGGCTGACATATTATTTCCCTGTTTGCCATCACTGGATGTTTGCATGAATCATGAAGTTCACACAGATCATTAAAAAATAAACAGTCTCACAGACCACTTACACACATACACACATATAGCTGAACACACAAAGTAGCCTATATTAATATTTTTATTGTATGTGGCTGCATGCAGTATCTGACACTTTCTCTCTGCAGTTCATGAAAATAATATTATTGAGATATACTGTATATAGGCTTTGAATACAGTAGATTAGCAACTTCTGATCAATCCATATCAATTTCAGACTTAAAATAATGTACAGTTTTAAGCCTCACCCATTTCTGCACTCACTTCCGGTTTAGGCCCCGCCCACTCCGAATACAGATACAGATAATGTAGATGGTTAAACAGATACGAATACAGATACAGATAGTGGTGTACTCGCTCATCCCTAGCAGACGCCTCACGGCTTCATAATCTACAATGTCTGTTAAAAAAATAAAAATATTATCTGTCATTGCTCTGTTAATTATGAATTCATATCTTTTGTTTGCCTATAGCTGAATAATTAAGATGACTTAGCTTTTTACCCCCAAGCTTTGGCGTCTTTTGACTTCCTCCACTTCTGAAGCGGATTGTTTTTGTGATTAGTCACTTTGTTTAATCTGGTAATGATGGCATCCCCTCAGGCTAAATGCCTGATTTGTGCTTACCAGTTTATTTATTCATTTGTACTTTTGACGTGTTAATCTGCATAAACGGCGCGGAGCTCCACCGAGGACCCCCGAACATCTCTCTGCACCTGTCAGTTACAACAAATATGAGACACCAGGAAGCAGCCACCCTGCTCTCTGCACCTTGATTGGGTTAGAAGTCTGTCTGTCAATCAGCCTTGATCTACTCGGTACTGTCAGGGAGATATTGATATTCAGTCTTTCATCTCTGCCTCGAGCCTGCAGCATTAATTGAGCAGAACTGCTGCTAATTATGATTGATGAGAGAGTGTGGAGTGCGGAACACAAACAGACAGACAGCACCACACAATGCAGCACTTTCTTTACTCTGTGGCAGTGAGTACTAACCTTTTTGCCTTGTAACCACTCGTCACTGGTTACATATTGTATATGTTTGGGGTTGGAGCTGTGGTTTGTCATCTTGTGAGGCTGAATATCAGGCATAAACTGAGAAACAGTCAGGGAGTGCAAACCCGAACTAAGGCTTCAAAATCCCTCATGTGTTTTCATAATCTGAGTCAAGATCTAGACCTGGATGTAAAAACAGCAATAGACAAACTGATGATGTCTGGAATTATTAAAACTTTGTATAAACTGTGAAAACTCACAGCTCTTGTTTAATAGCCATTGTATGTTTTGTGTCACTGCATATGCCATGTAAACCATATAGTTGCATAATGTATTTAAGAGTAATACAAATAAACTGACACTGTGGCATTTTAGAAAATTAAAAGCTTGGGAGCTTTTCTGGTAATTTTATTGACATATTTGGATGAATTTGTTTTAATGTGGATTAAGTTGGATAGTAGGAGCTAAAGCAGGTTGTCTAATAATCGCAGGACTGGTGGTTTGAGCCACAGCTCCTCCTGTTCACAAAGTGTCCTGCACTAAAGTCCACATAGTTCCTGATGATCGGGCAAAGATTCCACCACTGTCCATCGGTGTGAGGCTGTGTATTTGTATGGGTGGATGAGGGGCACATTGTGAAACGCTTTATTAGAGCAACCCCATAGAGTCCATTGACCAAATGTTTGTGGCCTGTACAGGAAGATTCTACTAGAAGTGAGGACACAAAATGTTTCTTCTGCACCAAACAAAGAACCAAACTCTAATCAGTTGTTCTTTGGTCCAAACTTTGCACCAAAGTTCAGGAAAATCCGTTGAGTAGTCTTTGAGATACTAACAAACAAGCAGACGTACAGGACTGCAAACAGAACCTCCTGTGTGTTGATACTGATCACATCGTCTGAGCAGTTTGCAGCCTATAAAGACAACACTGGCAAGTTGCGACCCAGGAACTGTCGAGCTGGAGAGTTGCCAGGAGAGTTGACGACACACCAGACGTCAAAAGGAACTGGCTGACCTCTCGCGCTGCAGCCTGGCCATTAGCAAATCCTCCAGTGACTTGTCGGACAGTCGGAGACCTATAATTTACTGCGGCACGGCTCAGTTAGCCCTACAGCAGGCCTCTGGTTATCTGATGCAAATGTTCCCAAATGAAACGAATGGGAAATATCAACAAGCTCTGAGTAATTGCGGCTGATAAAAAATGCATGGGGGTTGTGGTGCCGGACTCGCTTCCCGCAGACGCGGGGAAGTTATCTCTCATTACCCGGACCGTGATAAAGTGCGCTGACTTCGCCGTCAAGCTAAAGTAATGCATTCAGGTCTGTCTAATAAAGGCTGCTGCCGACCACGCGCTTGGTTGTGAAATCCATTTGCAGCAGTTTGTTATGGAGGAGAAATATTGTTACTGGCTGCAGCGATTAATTTTCTCTCTCTGTGCTTTGATGCTTGTCTCCGTAGTTAAAAATCCCTGCACACGAAGTCGAGATGTTTTATTCGTTGTAAAACTTAATTTATATACAAGTACGGATGTACACTATGTGAAGATTTCACACTAACAACCCCCCCCCCCCCAGTACATTTAAAAAGTACAGTCTGTTGCAATTCTTCATCGGAGTGCTGGGGATTACGATCAGCTAGTTTCCGACAGCAACTTGTCCTTGTGTTTTCTTTGCTGTGCCACAGTTCAAGACTTCAGTCCTTTCACCTGTCACCTGCGTTTCAGGAGTCAGGACAAGCTCTGATTCAATCTGCCATGCAAAACAGCTGTTTGGCTCCAAGAAATCTGAATAATAAAGAGGACGACACGGCGGCTGTCGCTGCGAGCACAGCGGGGGATCCAAACTCCACAAACCAAAAACATGAGACTAGATT
This sequence comes from Centropyge bicolor, assembly GCA_037975185.1. Classification (NCBI taxonomy): domain Eukaryota; kingdom Metazoa; phylum Chordata; class Actinopteri; family Pomacanthidae; genus Centropyge; species Centropyge bicolor. Next base: position 1,415,800 of record JBBMOC010000048.1, read on the forward strand.
ATGAGGAATGGATGATGGTGGTTTCGTGGCGAAGATGAGCAGCTTCTCCGCACTGCTGGGGAACTTGTAGTCAGTGGAGATTTGAAAAAATATTCGAAAAGGAAAAGTAGATGCGGTTGGTGCCTCGAGTTTCAAAATCTAGGAAAGGTCAGCTGAAAGACGGTGCAGATGTTTCTGCATGTTTTAGCCCATTTGCTGCTTTACGTTAGCTTAGTGCCGACTGTTTTAAAAGCTGTCTATTTTTTAATGTTTGGATGTTATTCTGAGCTTCCAAGCAGTTATTGGTCTCCTTTCAGTTCAGTCTGGGATGAAATCTTTGTGCAGACTTGAGCTCGAGATAGATACATAATCCATCCCAGTGAACATCATGTCCTCTTTTATTTTTGTTAACTTCATCTTTGCAAGGTTGCACAATGAAAAGTGGAGCTGCTTTTATTTTTTGATGTTCAGGTCAAGTCTGACGTCTTTAAAAGCAAATTAGAATTCAGGATAAAAGTCTTTCAGGTGCGTAAACGCTGACTCTTTACATTGTGGTCGAACATTTTGTGCTCAGAGCCTAGGGACAGTAATAACTGTCTATCGGTCCGTCCACCTCTTTGTTCTGAAATTTGACTTTGTCCAATACAGTGCAATACTACAAACCTGCAAACTAATGACACAAGTACAGCCATGAGTGAGAAAATGAACTGGTTTGAAAATAATGCATTAGTCTAGGATGATAACATAACTTTTAAAAGTAAAATATGCTGTCAGTCGTGTGTTATACAAGTTGTGTTTAGTTGCTGAACTAAAATGAATATAGTGCGATAGACTTTTTTGGGCAAGGGGGCAATAAGAAAATACATTTTTAAGCGTCAATGCTCTGGTTAATGCTGGAGAGCTATGTAAAGTATAAGATATTTATTAATAAATGGGTGAAAGAAGCACATTATTAACATTCATTGTTCTGCTGAAGCTTTCCAAATTCTTCTAAAAATGCTCTCAAAAAATGATCCCTTTTTGATGACAGATAACATTTCTGTGAACTTTGAGATCTGCATGTTACCCATGCAGATGAAAGGATCATCAGCAATTCGGAAAAAAAAAAAAAAAAAACTTCACTTCTCAACTAGGGTTAATGCTTGTGGCAGTGCACTGACGTCAACAGCTGTTCTCAAACAAGCCCTTTGATGACTCATTGACAGCGGAAGCTCCCGATTGCCACTTTCACTAACTGGGGAAATGTCAGCGTCTGCGCTCAACGGAGGCTGATCACAGTCCCTCCACAGCTCCCACCTGCCAGAACGAGGCAGTGATGAAATAGCTTTGGTGTTAATGGATGTGAGAGCAATCTTGACCCTCTGCAAAGAGCAGGCTCTCTGTCTCCATTAAAAAGGGCCTTTGCTTTGGTCTGGATCAGAGCCTTGACTCTCTCTGTGCCACGGGGAGTAGCCAGACAAAGGTAATTGTACGCCTCCTCTCTGCCCCTCCACCCTCCACGTCAGGCCTCAGGGGAACGCCTGTGGAGGATACAGATTTTGAAATAGAGCGAAAACACACACAGACAAGTAATGATTAGGTTATTAGCGCCGAGGTGACTAATTACCTAATTGTACTGTCAAAAGGGGGAGCGGGAGGGGGAGCTGGGCTGCAAGGTGAGAAGAGGAGAGGGGAGCAGAGGAGGAGTGTTTGGAGAGACTCGGGTTCATCTCCTCTCTCCTCGCTCCCCGGGCCGGGCTGCAGGGGTGGCTCCCTCACTACGTCTCTCTTTCCCTGCGGCGTCCCCCCAGCCTGCTGTTCAGGTCCCGGTGACATCTGCTCGTAGCACGGCGTGTCCTCCCTCCCCCCCCTCGGAGGCCGGAGTCCCCCCCCCCTCACGCACACACCCTGGTACGTCTCCCCGTGCAGATGTTGCGGTCCCTGGGTCCTGCCTGCGTGGAGAGCGTCAGGCCCGTTTGATGTGTGATGAAACGGAATCGAGCGAGCCACTCGGGGGCTCAGGGAGCAGAGGGGGTAGAGGGGGTGAGGAAGGGTACCGGGGAAAAGATAGGAGTGGGGGAGGAGGAGGTGGGGAGGAGTACAGGGAGGAAGGGATGTTGGGATACGTCTCATTACAATATCAATCAGAGGCCGGGCACGGAGCACAGGGCTGGGGACGTCCCTGCACCGGAGGTCAGAAACCTCAGGAGGAGGATGATGGGAAGGAGGAGAGAGGAGACAAGGAGATGAGAGATGAGGGAAGAGAAAATGAGTGTGAAGGGGAAGAAATGAGAGTTGAGGAAACAAGAAGAGGAAATGAGATTGGAGGTGAAAAAGTACGAGGAAAAGCAAGGAAACATTTGAGGACAGAAAAGTAGATGAGAGTAGAGGAGGCAAGAAAAGATGAAATGAAAGCAGTGGAGAAGAAAAGAGAGGAAAGAGGAAACTAAGAGAAAGGCAGTTAGACGAATGAAGAGAACACAAATGGGGAAGATAAAATAGACAATGAGAGAAGACGGTAAGAGGAAAGGAAAGAGGAAGCAAGGGGAGAGAAGAAAGGAGGGAAGGAAAATTGATTAAATGAGACAAGATGACAGATTAGAACACAGGAAATGAGAATAAAGGAAACATGAGAGAAGAGAAAATGAAATTAGAGGAGAAAAAACATAAGGGGAAAAGAGAAGAAAGATGAGAGAAGTCATGATGAGATTAAGGAAATGAGAGACAAAGCAAGATAATAGGAAAGAGGAAAATAAAATTAGGAAAGGAAATATGAAGAGAACAGTACATTAGGGGAGAGGAAATGAAATGAGAGAAAAGGAAATGAGAAGAGAGGAAGCAAAATGGAAAGGAAATGAGATGAAAGCACAGGAAAATAGAAAGGAGATGGGGTGAGATGAAGGGAATGAAAACAGGCAACAAGAGGAGACAAAACATAAGGAGAGGTGATAGGAGATAACATGAGATGAGAGAAAAGGATATAGGAGGAAAATAGAAAAAGCAGAAAAAATAAATGAGAGGAGGCAAGAAAAGAAAAGAGAGGGAAATGAGACAAAGGGGAGAAAAAAGGGGGATGCACGTAAATGAGTGAAATCGTGACTCGAGGGAGGAATCAAGAGGAAGGCAAAGGAAAGAAAACGGAACAGAGGAGGAAGTATAGATGAGAGAAAGGGATGTGGAATGAGAAGAAGGAAGAGGAGAGAAGGAAACAAAAAGGTAGGAAAGGATGACATGAGACAGAATCAGAGGAGAAGAAATCAGAGAGGAAGAGAAGAAAGAAAACATAAGAGGAAATGAAATCAGAGAAAAGGAAATGAAGCAAGGAGAAAAGGAGAGATAAAAGAAAAGGAAATGAGAAGAGAGTTGAGGAAATAGATGAAAAGAAACAAGGTGGGGGGTATATGAGAGGAGACAAGGTGCAAGTAAAGGAGACCAGAGCAGAGGAAATGACATTAGAGGAGAGAAAATAGCAAACGATGAGAAAAGATATACAGTAAGTAGATGAGAGGAAGCGAGAGAAAAGGAAGTGAGATGAAAAAGAGACGAAGCAAAGGGGGAAGGAAAGGAAGGTAAATCAGAGACACTGTGATAAGAGAAGAGGAAGCAAGTGTAGTAGAGCTGGTCGCAGCTTTCTCTCATGTCTCCTTCCTCTCTTTCTTCCTCCAACATGGCTGCCTTCCCTCGTCTCTTTGCTTCCGCGCTCCTCTACATTCCCTCATTTCCTCCTGCATCTCTCCGCCTGATCTTGCTCCCTGTGCAGTATGTTAATTATTGTTGTGAAAGAACAGAAAGTTAATGACGATGGAGACAAGGACGACGATGAGGATGATGATGATGCGGTTATGATTACCACTTAGTGCGGGCAGTGTTGTGCCACGTAGAGGGGGGAGAAAAAAAAAGTTTAACGGGAGGAAGTGGGTGAAGAAGCGCTAACAGGGGACCAGGTGAAGCGATGGATAGGTTAGCAGTTAAAGATCAAAGTGAAAAACAAAGGCGGATTTCAAACGGGCCCAGAGAGCTTGGCAACAGACCCGCGGCTCCTCTGATAATACTTAGATCTATAAATGTTTCTTTTTTTATTTATTTATTTTCTTATTTATTTTTAAAATTATTCATCGCCATAATAATTTGGGCCTAACAAGCACTTGAGGGAGACGGCTTCCTTTTGCATCTCTCTCCCCCATTTCTTTAGTTCCCCGCTCCGTGGTGCTGGGAGCTCGGGGATTTGGGGGCACTATTAGAGAGAATTTCTTTTATTTGCTGCTAATGAATGATATGCATGATACTATTTTCTTTTTTCTTGTGTACTTTGTGGGGGTAACTGCGAGGATTGGGGCAGGAGCTGGAGAATTGGACTCTTTTTCAAGGCTTTGTTCATTTAACCCTCTTCTCGCCTTCCGAGCGAGTGCACGGGGTTGTTATCGTCACTTTGCCGGATTTCCAATTCAAATATGCAATCATACTTCGCTTGACACCAGTGATATGGCATAGTTTGACTTTGTTTTTCTATTTTCAGTCACTCTGTATGTTTATGAAATATGGGTTAACTGGTCTGTAGATACAGGAGAGGCACAGCAGGTCTGTAAACATCGCTGCCACCCAGAGAAATAACTGCACATTTATTGTTCTTTATTCTTCTTGTTTCTTAAAAGGATTCCTGTTTTGTTTTGTTTTTTTTATGGCCGTATAGAATAAACAGAGCAATTTACTCATCTTAATGCCGGGCAGACACTGGACGATCTCCTATGTTGTGTTAACTCACACTACACATTTTAATGGGCTTCTCTGTGCTGCCATACTGCTTTTAATGTCACACTGTGCAGGAGGGTTGAACTAATCACAACACAAATGCTGAGGAAACTTTTATTAAGACAAGATGGATGCATCCTCAAAAATGTGTAAAAGATAAAGACAAATATAGACATGCAACATATGCTCAGTCTGTTATGCAAGTTCAGTTTTATAATAGTACAGTCAAGACTACAATAATAACAAGTTCAACACCTGCAGTTCATAATGGACCTTTAGAGAGAAGTCAGATCATGGAGGAGCTCAGAACTGGAAGACAGCTGACCTGACCCGCCAGAAATCGACCGATTGTAAAATTAGTCAGGGGCCACCACATCTGTGCTTGAAATCGACCACAGGTCATACAGTGTCTGGTCAGCTTCAGTCACTGACGAGAAATTTTTCCAGACACTGACAACAAAGATCAAATTATTACACATCCAAAATGTTTTTGATAGCCTATTTAATGTGATAATGGTCCTATCACTGAAAAGCTCACTTTTCTTTAACATTTCTCACCAATGTGACCATGTGATAAATTCATCATTTCTGATGAGCCAAAGTTCAAAGTTGTATGCAGGCATACACACACACACACACACACACATCTGATACTACCTCTTGAGAACCTAAAGTTAGGAGCACAAACCTTTTTACATTATCAGGTTTCAGCCAAATGTATGAATGCATTGTTTCCACACAGGAAAATTTCTTCATCTTAAAAAGTTTGGTGTTAAAGCTTTTTAAAGAAACAAAAACTGGAGACTCTTTCTAGTAATTACATATCCCATACTATTATCATTATTGTTATGAGAATAATAATTACTATATTTTTTAGTATTACAATGCAGTAACATACTTTGGTCTCATGCATAATTATTGTGTAATGCACAGCTGCTCGACAGAGTGTGTAGGAAGTGTGTGAACTCACACTGTCAGCACTAAATGGTTCAGTCATAAACCTTCACCAGGCGATTAACTCACAATATGAAACATCATGATACTCAAGCCACTTCAACAACCAATCATAAATGAATCACAAACACCTGAGACAATTATCCTGTCAATAATTCTACACATAAAATGAGACAAATATACAATACGTCAGCTCACAGTTTAATACTGATGATTGTGTATTAAAGTCATAAACATGCTGCCATTTAGTTGGTAGCAGTTTGTCTTCTTTCTAAATTACTCTAGTAATGCATTTAGAAACCAGACAAAGCAGCTTTTAGGGCCGATTTTTTTTGTCTGTTACAAGAAAAGCAGAGTTTCAGGAGCCCATAACAAACCAAATGACTTGTTAAATCTCATACTTTTGCAGCGTACTCTCCTGATGCCGTATTGTATAAAGTATTTATTTTGCTGTTTGTGCAAAAATGTTGCTTTTCGCCGGGGAATCGCTGACCTTCACCTCTCTATACAGGAAATAATGCAAACACCTTTTAAAGAGTCCTCTTGGTAGACTTCTGGAACAACCGCACACACACACATGCATACATAGACAAACACAGGCACATAAACTATTTTGCCTGCAGTGATGGCTGCGGTGCTATATTCCAAATGTTAAAACAGCACCACACATCAGTGTGCTCTGTGCCGGCGTAAACATGGCCTGATAATGACCTCCCTCCTGACTGGAGAGAGCTGCTCCTCCTCCAACTGTCCCTCCTCTCCTCTCCTTCTTCTTCTCTGTCTTTGGTGTGGTGCGCTCGCGTCGACCCGGGCCGCCGAAAAAACTTTGAAGTTGCCTCTCTGCCACCTTCTGCCTAAATCGGCAGCTTCAGATGGGAGTTGATGGAGGCGCTATTGTCTCCCTTTGGAGCGCACTGCAGGAGAGGTTGTGTGATGAATGTTTGAGCAGCGGTGATAAAGCTGCACTTTTCCCATGCTGAGAGTCATGCCAGAGGCTTCACACGCCTCGCCGGTCAGGAGGGGAGAGTCCAGGCTGGGCCGCCCTGATCTTTACCTCCTACAGTGGGCTATATGGATGGGGCTTCAGGGAGCTGTGGGGCTAAAGGTCGACTGTGTAAGTACAGAGCAACTCTATAACACACCTGAGAGGAAAAAAAACAAAAAAACCCTTGTGTGTGTTGATGCGTAGATTCATATTGATGCCTGCCCTTTCTTCTCTTTGAGACACACAGCGCAAAAACAAACTTTGTACTAACGTGCGGACCCGCAGAGCTCGTGCTGATGTTTAATTCAACCATATAAATGACCATTAATTAATAATCCTCATACTTCAGTCTTTTCCATGTTGCATGAGCGAACGTTTAACTTTTAATCTGGCAACAGAGATGTCGACACATGCTCGGGTCTGAATTAAAAAAACGCCACAGATTGACTCAGAACGATGCAGCAGAAGATATCACATGCAACTTGGAGATGTTAAATCCCTGTCTTTGTTTGCTTGTGCACAGCTTGTTGCTCCCCAAACCCTGAACATCTGTGCAGAGGGAGGAGACGTGTGTTTGTGTGTGTGTGTGTTGGGGGGGTTGATGGCAGGCCACATGGGGAGGGCCTCCTCTCCCTCAGTCTGTCAGCCCACCTGACTGCTGCTGTGGCAGGCCTGCCCAAGGCAAGACCACAGGCTAGGGCCTCCTGTGGGCCTCCAGCAGGGCTCGCCAACCTCCCCGAGCCCATTAGAGCACCCCTCCTTCCACCTCCGCCCGGGAGGCCCCCACCCAGCCCTGCAGCCCTCTGCCCCAAGATGCCATCGCTCTCCGTCCCGCTCTGCTCTGTGTTGAAATAACTCTATTGTTTTCCACTGTTTGCCATGTTGTGTGTGTAATAGCAGCAGTTTGGGGGCATGTTTTTTATTTTTATTTATTTTCCTGCCTTGTCCTCAGGCTGCGAGGTTTCAAATCAGGCTCCTGAGAGGCTCTGGCTTCCTGTGGTGTGAGAGTATTTTTAGGGAACAAATCCCTGAAAGGCCTTTTTACAGTTACTGCACTAATGTGGTGTGACTGTCAAAGCTTCCACTGGTGTCTGCCGTTCCCCTGAACGGTCCAACATGGAGGACTGTCGAAGCACTTAACCTGGATTCACTATGCTGTATAGCAAAGACAATAGCAGGAAGCATTTCTGTTGTATATTTCTCTCTCCAGTTCTTACATCTCTGATTTAATGAGATCGTCTCGGGAGCGGCTCAGATTCTCAGAGGCAAGGTGAGGTGGTGATGGTGGGGGGGAGGGCGATCAGATACTCTGGATATCCTGTGATTCTCTGTCTATTTGAGTCTTTTTGATCTAAATGAAACTACAGGGTGCAGAACGGACCCTGCATGTGAATCAGAGCCGGCAACTTTGCATACGAGACGCAGAAATACCAGGAGAGCAAATTCATGTTCAACCCCAGTTGTGGATGCAATTTGTGAACGTGAGCTTCTGAAGCGTACTGTAATGGTTCAATTTATAATTAATCATATCTGATTTGCCAGATTGCCATAAACTTGGGGAATAAAAATTTGGGTGTGTTGGGGTTTCTGATTTTTTTTTTTTTTTTTTTTTTACAGCATTAAGTATTTATGATTCTTGATGGATATATAAACTGTGGTAAATCCATTGCCTTGAATATTGATTATCTCTAATTAAAAATGCAGTTTGATAAGAAGGTTAGCAGCTTTCTCCGGTCAGCCTCGCCCCGTTTTACAACTTTCATATTATTATTTTTTTATTCCTGACCTCCTTGTGGTGTTTCCCTGCTTGCAGTTCAGTATGCCAATTAGCCGTAGAGCTCTTTAACGAGCAAGTCATTAGTTCTAATTAGGATGTGGTTAACTGCGATGCATTAAAAGGCGAAACCCATCATGTTGAAGGATGGCGGTGTCGCCGCTAAGCCCGACTGGAAACAGCTGTTGACTTTCCTGAGAGGGTCACACAATAAACAAATACTCCCCTGAGCACAGAGAGAGGATGGAACACTCATACTGGTACATAGTAATTGAAGCAAAGTAGCGAATTAAAAAATTAGCTGATCAATGTGGACATAATATTGGGTGTATCTCATAATGTGTAGGCCCACAAAATGATTAAGAGGAACCTTCTGTGAAACCCTGTCTCCAAATAATGTTTAAAGAAATGTAATGCTGCCCAGATTACACTTTTGATCTCTAGTGTTCATACTGAATATATAAGCAAAATAATCATTTTTTCCCTCTCAAAATCGGCAGTTTTTATGGTTATGTTAAGAAGAATCAAAGCACTGAGAAAAGGACAAGGAAAGAAAAAGGTTAAATTCTCAGTCAACAGTGATATTTTTCACATTGCACAAGAAAAGATTTCAGTGGCAATGTTTTGGCTTTTTTATATTTATCCACCTTAATAAATAGAATTTATTACAAAAGTGACAATGCACAGCAACGGGAGGGAATCAGTGAACAGTGAGATCAGGGATGAAGTAGAAGTTAAAAGTCATAAAATAAACAATGAATGTAATATTGAGAAGACAGGGTTGACTCTGTTCTTCATTGTCTTTACACGTTACTAGTTTTAAAAAAAAACTACCTGGTTACCTAAATGAGAATTTTGTTGTTGCCTCCAAAAATGACTGTTTGAATCTGAACCTGCCTCTTTTATGGTTAAAGTTTACTCAGCTAACTTCAGGGTGAGATTATTGTCAGCGTTAACAGAAAACAAAGTTGACTGTAGGAGCCAGGAAGTGAGACTGAAGGTCTCCAGTGTCAAGGTCACCTGGTTGCTAAACAATATATAAGCACAGTTTGTAAAGTTGATAACTTTTGTGATCAAACCATTAGAAGTGTAATCTGAGACAAGTTAAAACACAATTAAGCACAAGAAGTGAACATAAAGTCAGTGATCTGTATCAGTTTGTCAGCAAATTAATGTAGGCTTGTTTAATGTTTGCAACCATTAGCTTACATTAGCTACAATAAACTACTGGTCATACTATAAGGCCTGAGTGGACTGAACTGACCAAGGCTGTGTTTGAGGCTTATGAATTCCAGCTTTCAAGTGTAAAGATCCTTACACACCGGGAACGATGCGAATATATGACGCAAAATTGTGAAATATTCAGAGGCGAATTTTGACGCACCTGACTATACATATCAAGCGTGATGTGATTTTGCGACTTTCCAAAGGGGGAAAAAAGATGCGTCCCAGGAGGAAGCAAGAGGACGAAAATGGAGTCTACTTCAACCTCAACCTATGTGACAGCAACGCGATTGAGTTTGAGACAGTGAAAATACAAATAGTATGTTTTATCTGAACTGAACAGGTTAGCTTACGAGCTAAAGTTACTTAGCATAGATGAAAGTTAAAACAAAGACGTTTAACGAACTGTTTAAGCACACATCGTCATATGCGAGATCCAACGGTCCTCAGGTCGTTATCCTTGAAATTTTTATGTGTTTTATCAAAAAGCACTCTGTTCTCCGACACATAAACAATCAGCTAGTCGGCCATGTTAGATAGACCAGTGAATGTGACGGCTCAACAAAACGCAATCTGATTGGTCAGAAGTGGACACATAGGATGCGAAACTTCGGAAAATTCGACCTTGATGCGAAAAAATAAATGCTGTAATATCGCCGGACGAGAAAACATCACTGATGTGAACGCTTGTACTGACAGGATACAAGTTCGGAAAAAAAAATTGGCGTTGCACGAAAAAAAACGCTCCCGATGTGTAAGGACTTTAAGAGAAAAACTGTGTCGTCAGAAGTTCTCAAAAAAATTCTCCTAGCTAATTTAGCCTACACCAAACTTTGTTCCTTGTTGATGTTTTTGTCAGTTTATACGTCTGAACATTAGTTTTCAAAATGAAAGCATATGCACACACTGGCTGTGTATATACACTTTACTTCTCATATAGATTTAGATATAGATTTCTCATATAGACATTTGTTGCACTTTGACGAAAATTTGGGAATAGATTCGACTATTGACCAAAAAACCTTTATGGTACCATGAAGCCATCTTAGACACTACTTTTAACCCTTAACCTTTTTTACACATGTGGATGTCATTACCTGAAGTCAGAATAGTTGGCAGACAGCTGTTTTGTTAATGCGTACGCAGGTACGAGGGAGGAGGAGGAGGGGGAGGGAAATGACACCGGGGTGTAGCTGAGGATGTGCAGGTGCACAGCGAACGTGACAGAAAGGTACACAGACGGAAAACAGACAGAAAGTGGAATGAAACACGGGGAGAAAAGATAAAGAGGAGAGAAGGAAATCAGCGAGCGCGAGTCGTAAGTGGGAGTCACGGGGCTCGGCATAAATCGTGGTAGATTACGGAGCCTGTGGAGATCTTTCGGCTTGTGTTCCTCCTCTCCCTGCCGTCTGTTTGACATGAGAGTGAATGAGGTAATCCACGGTGCTCAGGGGTACACAGGCTCTGCTCCCATCTGGGCTTTGAACCTTTTGCTCACCTCACGCTCGGTCTCTGGTGTGTCGTGGTACAGTGGAGCATGTCAGACAAAGAAATTAAAGATGGCAGTTTACAGGGAAACACTCAGCTCTTTTGGAAACGCGGCTCTAAGAAGAAGCTGACAAATTGATTTAAACGGATGAAATACGTTCCCCCTACCCACAAACGTTTCCCCCTCACCTTTTAAAACATATTTACCTCCCCGTCTGCTCCCATTTTGTCACTTTGGGAACGTAGCGCGTACTTTTTTTGTGCACGTCTGTTTGCGTGGTTGCATTTATGTCCTCATTCATTTTTCATGCCAGTAATAGCGCTTCTTTGCAGCCATTGCTATCAATCAGGCTTTTTTTTTTGCTGTTGTTTGCATGTGAGATTATATATGTGAGTGCGTGCAGCAATATGTGTGTGTTTTTGAAAGTGCTCCGCTTGCAAGTGTGTTTTTCAAAAGCAGGACTACGACTGTTCCTTTGTTGCTCACAGCTGTCCCACATTAGGGATCAGCCGCTATTCCCCAGGCAGTAAAGGGTTTTCAGAGGCCCTGCTAATTGGCTGTAATCTCCTTTTTAAACTTGAAAGCCAGCAAGCCTCCAGCCTCGCAGTTTACAAGCAATTAATGCAGGGAACACCAATATTGCTGGTCACAACTGGTGTTTATCTGTTCCCTCTTCCTGCGGTTCCCTCTCATCTGATCTCACGCCCGTCTCGGAGGCAGACCGGCTCCTCCTGCATTGTGGCTGTAAACAGCTACTCAGTAGTGGGGCCTTCTGGGGAAGAGGCGCGGCGGGGGGATTTGGTCTGAATCTTGAAGTGTCCGTGGGGATGATGGCGGGATTTGGGGATCGGAGGGGTTTCCTTCTTAGGCGCTGATGAAATAATAATGCACAGAGTTGGTGAGGCTGAAATTTGCACATGAAAATCCTCTCCCTTCGCGCTCCTTGCGTCTAATGTGCCGCCGATGACAATCCCTGCCTCTCACAGTTTATATGCAAATGAGTTCTCTCAGCTTCCTCCTCCTCAGAGAGTCGGCCAGCCGAGCTAGAGAGAGCGGGATAGACAGAGAGGTATAAAGTGAAAGAGACAGAGTGGGGCTTTTTTGTTGTGTTTTGTTTGTGTTTGTCTTGTTTATTTTTAAAAGGATTTTTAAAAGATGATAATATATTTTAATTTTTCCCTTTGTTTTTGTTTTTTTTTTTTCCTGAAAGGCGATATGCAGATTCTCTGAAGAGTTTGAAATGCCAGACTTTTCTTTTGTGTTTAATTGGAACATAATGCTGGTAGTCTAAATAAAGTGTTTGTGTGAAGTGAGAAATGGTTGTATAATGACTCATTTTTTTTGTTTTTTCTCCCACAAACAAGACTCATCTTTCCCTCAGGAGTCTCATCCACCCCTGCCTGCCTGATTATTCTCTTTTTATATAAATACTGTTTCCTCTCCGTGACCTTTGACCTGTCTGGTTCCCTAGGCCTCGACCTCCTGCTCAGCCGTCCTGGTGGGTTTAGCAGGACTCATCAGCCTCTAATGCTCCAAGCTACTAGTTGTAAATTGGGGTAAGTGGAACGAAGAACAGCAGAACAAAATTTGGCTCATACTCTAGAAAATCCATGTGAATCCAAAACAGGAAGTTGGAGATATAATGATTAGCTGCCCATGCACAGTCAACCTAAATCTCATGAGCTCAGCTTTTGTATTTAGTCTGAAAACATCCATTGAGGAAGCCGGACCAAACTCACAGAGTGCTTTAGATGATGATTTCACTCCCAAACCTAATGAACAGTTACATAAACTAGGGTTTGTACAGATAAAGTAAAAGATGATTTAGCAGTAGCGTGACCCTTTTTTTTTTTTTTATCACAAATGTATTCAGAAGCTGATCGCACACATTTGCCCAAATCGTCACCTTTTGTGCTCAAACTTTAGTATGTTCTACTTTCTCTCTGTTATGATGTTTGCCCAGGGCCCAGCGAGACAAATCTGAAGGTGTGCTAATTGATACTTGATTATTGATGATTAGCTAGCCGGTACGTCGTTGTCAGGACAAGAAATGGCTGGAGGTTTCACTGTCTTTTTTTCCCCTGATTTCCTGTCCCACTATTCAAAGCGAACAGGGCCCAGTCAGACAGAGGAGGGGGTGATGAGGATGGGGGGAAGGCGGGGGGAGCACAGAGGGGGAGAGGAGAGGGGCTTCATGTCAGCCTGCTCTCCTAAGTCACGGCCAGTTAGTTAAAGCAAACGCAGGCGGACCCTGGAGAGAACGCGGGGCGGCGGAGAGTGCCAATCACAGCCGAGCCCTGGGCATTCCACGCTACAGCTCGCCTTGAGCAACTTTTTATTAATTTAATAAACATCCCACAGAGACGGAGCAGCGTGAACTTTCGTACAATCGCAGACAACAGCACCGCTCGGGCCTAATGAGATGTGTGCCTAATGACGCACACACACATATTCACACATATACGAGATGAGCTCACGCTCTTTCTGAAAACACACAAGCCCACAGGCTCGGCTGCTCAGTAAACATGGGGGAGGGCAGAGCGTTAAAGAGTCAGTTCACCTAAATGACAAAATAATAGATTTTCTCTCTTACCTGTAGTAACCTTTAGCTATGAAGGTAGTTTTGATTTTATTTGCCCAAGTTTTGAAATATTTCCTTCTGAGATTTCTAACTCAGCACAATGGAGGTGAATTTCATGAGTGGGTCTCACAGCATTCTAACATCTTTTCTTAGAATAATTTCTTTGGTAGAAGGTTGTTCCAAAAAAAAAAAAAAGTGTTCACTATGTCCTCTGTGGACAATCCACAGTAACCGAGACATAGTCTATAGAGTAAGACTCAGTGTTGAACCTCAGTATTTTTTGCTACTGATCAAAATGTGTCCAAAACAGACTATGTGGAAATCATATTAAATATATAGGTTAGTATCAGAGTATCAAAGGTTATTATTAACAGCTTGGACAGATTCTTGTTTACATATTATTTCATCAGACATTTCCTGATCTAAATCTAGAAACATTCTTTATTTAACACGACGCCTTGAGCAGATTGGCATATTTTATAAAATGGAAAAAGGGCATTAACAGATGTAATAGAACATATATCTAAAGAGCATTATTTTGTTTCTGTACCAAAACATAGATACGGTATTTGCGCTAAATTTTTAAAATCAATAAATCTTGGCAATAGATGAGCACCACATCCTTAATTCCATTATACTGTGAAGTCAGAAATCTTACAGATGACCTTGTTCCCTCTGGATAATCCATGACCTTTTGAACTACTTTCTACCAAAGAAATAGTCCCTTTGAAAATTGTTGTTCTGTAGTTTATCCACTGTTTCTCTAAAGAGATGTCGCTTTTGATTTTCTAAATGCTATTTTTCCGAAGCTTTGAGAATTAAATTCCATTCACCTCTATTGTGTTTGAGTGCAGGCAGAAATCTTAGAGGTGGATGTCTCAAAACTTGGGCAAATAAAATAAAATCTGTCTGTATGGTTTGATGCCACTGGAGGTAAGTGAGGAAATGTATTGTTTTTGTAATGTGGGTGAACTGACTCTTTTAAAGTGGGACGCCATCTTTGAAATAAACTTCTTCTCTTCGGCCCCCAAAACACTCCTCAGACTCGAGTTCATTATGATTCTGCGGGCGGCGCGGCGATGCGCCAGGGGTCCGACTGAGAGCACAAAACATTATGAAAATAATAATGATCTCACTTTCACGCTTGTTTCTTCCTGCCCCGGCTGCTTATGGCGGGCGTCAGTGTCGATGGGAGTCATTAGAAGGGTCGGGCTCTCCTCTCGACTGATGAGGAGCGGCTGCAGCAGGAGGGACCAGGGGAGCAGGACGAGGACAGACTCCGGCACGCTAACAACCACAACCATCATCATCATCATCATCATCACCATCGCCACACGTACCTGCTGCTCCGGGGAGACGCTGCCTCCTGTCAAACAGCAGAAGGACCCCGGTTCGCCTGCAATGCGTAGTCGTGTGTGTGTATGTGTGTAAATGTATGTGACTGCATCTGCTTGTGTATGTGTGTGTACATGTGTACGTAAGTGTGTGTGTGTGTGTATCCTGCTGTCTACATAATACCCTCCCAGTCTCAGCTCACTCTTTGGCTTTGACTGTTCACTCCTCTTTCTCTTCCTTCACCTCACCCCTCTGTCTACCCCCCTCCTCCATTTCTCACTGTATCACTCCATATATTCATGAATTTCCTGTTTATCATGAAAACTTATGCATGAAAATAGAAGGTGGGAAGGAAAAAAAAACAAAAACAAACAAAAAAAAACACCCCCAAAAACAAACAGGGTGAATGTTGATGGGGGTTTTGTCTCGTCCGGGTGCAGCGCTGCTCAGGCAGCCCGGTCCTCAGGGGACGTATCCACAAGACCCTGATTCCATCTCCCTTCTTTCTTTTCATTTCCTTTCTTTTCTCTCTTTCCTTCCATCCACCCATCTACCGCCTTCCTTCTTTCCCTCCTAATATTCACCCCCCACACACACACCCTCCCCTTGCTTTAGCCTTCCCCCCACCTACCCCGCTGCCTTTCTCTTCTCGTCTCTCCTTCACAGTGTCAAAGCCAGTTACAGGCAGAGGAGCTCTCCTTCTTAAATAATTCACAAGTTGATTAATAGACTCACAAGGGTATAATTAGGCAGGGGAGAGATGGTGGCTAGTGTAACCAGTACAGTGCTTAGGGGAATTAGAGAGCGGGGTTATTGAGGAAATGGAGAGTACCAGTACAAAAAAATAAAATAATAATAATAAAAAAAAAAAAACGTGGCGGCTGCAGTGGTGGACTCGTGGAGGAGATGAAGAGGCAGGGGGAGGATGAGGAGGAAGAAGGGAGTGGGGGGGGCACCTTTTTCTGAGGCTGTGTGTTGGAAAGGAGGCAGCCGCTCCAGGAGCATGGAGCCCAGGGTTTGTTTGATGTGGAAATTGGACAGTTTGAATCCGTCTCCTTTAATTTTTCACAACTTACAGGGCCCCCCTGGGTGCCTCACATTCCTCTTATAGGATATAAATTAGGTTTTTTTTGTCTTCTCACTCCCCTTTTTAAACCCCCTTTTTTCTCTTTTTCTTTTACACATTACCCAGGTACCCCAGTTATTTTTTTTTCCCAGCGCCTTCTTCCTCTTCCTCGCTGAACAGAGTTGCAGTTTCACCCCCGATGTTTGTCAAACAGTCAGTCATCAGCATAAAACTTCACTTATGTTGCCTCTAAGGCATCTTTTGTATTCTGAAAGGGATGTGCTTTCTGCTGCCAGACTGGTCTTCAAAACAAACAAACAGAACAATGGAACAACAGATCTCTCTTCTCAGTTCAGACATCATATTTCTGTTGTGGTGATCTCTGTCTGCCTCGCTTTTGCTGTTAAAATAAAATGAAAAGAACCAACGGAAATACACCCAGACAGGTACAACACTATGCCTTTTCAGCTTGTGTGTGTGTTTTTTTTTTCCCACCTCCTTCCCGGGAAGTTCTCTGCGAGTTAAAGCAGTCATATTGGGTACACACTGCTGTTTCTTTGGTTTGTTCCTCTGTATTTACTTCATTGTCGATATCTCAGATTGCTTCCCGCGGTCCCACTCAGCTGTGCTTTTTTTTTTCTCTTCACGCTCAGGATTCGCCGATATCCAAACAGACTGATGTGTCCATCCCGGCGCGTGGGGCTGGCTCTGATGTGCAGCGTGTCTGCCTGCATGTCGAGGTGTCAACTCTAATTCAAACTCCTCTGTTCTCCTCTCATCTGTCTGCTCCAGATGTTGCACTGGGTGTCAAAATGGATCTCCGCTCCCGAAAAAAAAAAAAAAAAAAGGTGGAAAGCAACACATTTCTCTGTTTGTAGAAACTGATAGATACACTTTGAAATTCAATTCAGGCATGTAGGAGGAGATGAGCCCAATTCAGCAAGTGTAAGCCTTGATGCCACTGCTGATTTCATTTCTTGCTTGTTATCTGCACTGAATCATCTGACGTCTCTGCCAAGAGAAAAAAAAATGCACTGATTATCGGTTCATTTGCTTCTTTGCTCGTCTGTATTTGACAATTGTGCATTAATTATCCTTTATGTACCAAGTAATTGGCCCTTCTTTGTTGTCCCCAGCACACGACTAATGACTTCTTGATATTTTTCTTGGCTGTGCAGATACCCTGCCACCAGGAGGCGCTGAGAAGAGCGGGACCCCTGTGTGTTGATTTATTTATCTGTGTCTGGATTAAAGCCTGTATACCTGATAAAGGGGATGTCAGAGGAGCTTTGACAGCCACAGAGGCGGCAGAGTGTGTGCGATTTGGTCGCTGCGCCGGCAGAAACAAGGAGTGTCGATGGCATCTTTGAAGTCTTGACAGACGAGAGCCTCTGAGCATCCCCTTAATCTTGCCTTCCCCTCAGAAAGGCGTGCGAGCAAGCAGGTTCTGAGCGCGCTCGGCTCCCTGTTTGCCTTATTCTCTTAATGACACAAACCATTCAGCGACCACGCATGATAGCATTTCATCTGGCATAATGTGTGGTGGCTGCTTACTTCAAACGCTTCAGTGCCTCGCCGCGTTAAGCCGGCTGGAGACGGCAAGAGCCGGGGACGTGAACACACAAGGCTTTCCTATTGGCTTGATGGGATGCCTGTGTGTAGTGTATGCTGTTTGATTGTGCTGATTGTTTTCGTGAGCCCACCTAAAGCAAATACAAAGAATCTGCCGTGTATGATTGTCTGGAAATCAGATCAGTGGAGAGAGAGATATGTTTCACACCTGAACGCTCTGTCTGCCTCGAGTGATTCACGGCGCTCATAATGACCCTTGAACTGTTCCCATTACTGTTTCTTCACACGGCACATATGATATTGCTTCCTCACATAAAGACAAGCTACTACAAAGACAATGTCAAGGAAGTGCACCAATAGGCTGCGAAGGGCTGCATTACTTTGCACTCCATCTTGAGCTTATTTCCCATCAGCGTTGATTTGATGTTTTCCATCAATTTCCATCTTCCTCCCCATCACATCCAGGACAATGACAGAGCAGAAATGCAGGCGGAGGGGAATATGGGGGGCGTTCGTCGTGGAGGACCAGAGCTGCTGGGCAGAAGAGGGCGCTGGGGTTAATTACTCTATTACTGGGTGGCTCAGCCAGGAGCTGTTTAAACAGGCCCCAGCCAGCAGGGGATTAGGCCTCATTACTCCAGCTAAAGTTACGCCCACGACCCTTCCCCACCGCCTCTAACTGCGAGTTTGTCAGGCATTCTGGGGAATATTCATATGGAGGGAGGAGGGGGGGAGGATATAGGAAGGAAAAAGAGATTAAGACCAAGCAGAGGCAGAAGGACAGGTGAGGGGAAGAAGAGCAAACCGGCGAAAACGACGGGGCTTAACTCCAGCAGATCGCCTGCATCATCACCTGAGCTCAGCCAGGGCTACAATTATCCCCCAAAATGCCAGAGCGTTGCAAGATTAGCATCTGAGGCTTAGGTTACCCTCCCTCCCACCGAACCGAACCCCCGGCCATCTTCGGCCACCGCCTCACCACCGTCCTCCTCCTGCAGGTGTCTGATGGCACTCTGTGATAATGACGGTGCTCTCGTTTGCAGGAAGACGGGCCGCTTGAAATTAGGTCGATGTTTGTGCTCCATGAGCGGAGCGCGATGGGTCACTTTACCAGGTCTATAGGGCATGAAATACCTGGGTATACAGTGACAGTCATATCACTCAGTGATGAAAGGTGTCTTTATGAAACGGATGAAGTGGCGTTACACTGTGTCCAATGTCTGTTCACTGCAAGAATATTGAAGTTGTGTTTCTGGGTGTTTAATTTAAATACTGTGGCTGGAAATCAGATTGAAAAGAATCAATAATTTAAAGCTGCGGGTGTTTGCAATTTGCAATGCAAACACATTTAAATTTAACCACCTCTTGTTTTTTACTTACATAGAGAGACTCTGGTGCATAATGAAAAGCTCATTTGTAATTTTTCACCAATTTTTCATTTCACTTTCTGTTATTTGTAGATTCTCTTAACTTTGCTGATCAAAACCAGAACTCATTTTCTGTAAATTGTAGTATTTCCTGCAATATTTTCTAACAGAGGTGAAATCAGAAAACAGTCTATAGTCACACCTGTGGCCCCATGACACATCACATAGGGACAATGGTGCTTTAAGGTAAATGCTTTTGGATTGCTAACATGGTCACAGTTAACTGTTTACCATAACATTTTACTTTAAGCATATTAACATGATTACTATTAACATTAATTAGCATTAGTTTTAATCATGGCATTATTTTTTGCAGGCATTTGGTCATGAATGATTGAAATTTTGTCAATCAAATCAATCAATCAGTATAAGTGATTACAATTCATCCTGAGGGGAGCATGAGTATTTGTGGAAATCCATCCAATAGTTATAGATATATTTATATTATAGAGATATTTCACTAACAACCCAAAACGTCACCCTACTGGTTGAGCTACAGGTAAAGTCACCAGAGTCAGTAAGAGTCATCCTCTGGGGACTGAATGACATTACAGAGGTTAGTACACTTTGATGAAATCCAACATTAAAGTCACAGTGAAACAGAAGAGAGAGTGGCTTTAACTTCAGTACTGTGACGTGACATTTCCAAGGGAACCTGAATATTGAACAGGTTTGGTTACAAGTGAGAAGTCCTTAACATGTGATTGGAAAGTTAAAGGTGGGCGTGGCTGATCACTGACTGAGATGAAGAGCTGCAGAGGACTGCTGGCCTCCACACACACACCCTCCTCACCCCTGTTAGATCAGGAGGAGGACGAAGGGGAAAGTAATAAATTAGACCTGAACCACGTGCTTTGGAAATGTAAGCGAAGTTCTGGCCAGCTGAAATCACAAACATACACCTCTTTCTCTTTCCACAAGCAAACAGTCATGTGTGGTTTTATATA
Source organism: Centropyge bicolor (assembly GCA_037975185.1). Lineage (NCBI taxonomy): Eukaryota > Metazoa > Chordata > Actinopteri > Pomacanthidae > Centropyge > Centropyge bicolor. The sequence goes on from JBBMOC010000048.1 coordinate 1,435,861, forward strand.
ACGGGCAAGGCTAGCAAGTCGCCCCAAATCACTTTTGATTTGACAAATACATTCAAGATAAAATAATAAAAATATTCTGATGTTTTCCAGGGAACATTTTTTTCATATTTAGCATTTTCAAAAAAGATGAATAAATAACACAAGGATACAGGAATTTAACTTGGAAAATGTATTTTTCCTTTCACCCTAAGCTATTTCACAAAACAATGTGATGTATTTAAGTTTGGCATTTTGGAAAATTTGCTTACTTTTTTCTTGCCCAGAGTTAGATGAGAAGGTCATTACATGCCAGTTACAATGTGTTGTTTTTACTCACTTTAACACAAACAAACCAACAAACAAGAGATGTCATGTTAATTTGTGACCTGAGAGTCAATCTTAGTATCAAATATTGCTTAGGCTGTCATCAACTGACTGAATTGGACGTCCTGATATTTGGAGCCACTTTTAGGTGTATGGGGAAATAAAATCCAGGTATTAATTAAACCGATCTGTAGTCTTAAACAAACTTATTATTTTATTTTTAAAGAGCCTGAAGCTATGAACCTTGTGTATTCAATATTAGTATCTGTATAAACAAGCATCAAAAGGAACGAATATTTCACTAACTTTAACTTGCAGAAATTGTTTGATGAAATAGAACATCAACAATTTTTTGTTTACTGGTAGATCATTCATGGGTCAGATTGTCCTTGGACTGATTTTTCAATGGCTGTTAGGTTGAGCTGAATATTCTTTTTGCCACGAACCACATGTTCAGTGTTCAGTTGTGTTTTCACTCACAATGACCTAACCTGCGTCTTCCCATCAATATCGACATGCCTGGGAGGATAAAGACTTCAGGGATGTATTTCGACAAAGTTGCCAATGGATCAGATGGCTAAAAGAGTGGGTGTCTTCCAATTAGAAGAGTCAACTGTGTACTGGGAGAACTAATCCAAGGGCTTTTCAAAACAGATTTGTGAGAGCTTGAGTTGTGGCTTGCTGAACCGTACAGTCAAAGTTTTGTGTCAGTGCCTCTTTGTCTTTAGTTCAATCACCTGGAACACGTATGAGGAAAAAAAAAAACCCGACAGACATACACTTTTTGTATCACACATTCACACTGTAGCCACGCAAATCTCTCCAGAGGGGCTGCCAAATACAGTCGATAAAAATCCTATTTCATATGAGTCAAAATGCTTTCTTGATTTATGGGACATGCTCGCTCGCCAAACTATGTGATTTAAGTTCAAATCCAGAACAGAGCTTCTATTATATAATTGAGGACAGAAAAATCAATAGGAGCAGCTGGATGTGGCTTCGGCAGGCGCGGCGCGCATCCATATTGAGAGTGTACCCTCTTCGATCTGTGTCTGGGCCGGGCTCAGCTTCACTAGCCTAATCACACACGGAGCAGGTCGATTGGAGGACTTAGCCAGTGGCGCTCTCCAATGGCATATGTTAACATGATTCTCCCTCTTGCTCGCTGTTAAAAAAAAAAAAAAAAAAAGCGGCACCTGAGATCCTCGACCATTCAGAGCTTATAAAAAACAGGGATTGTTTTAAACATAGCCTGAGGTGAGAGCGAGATTCTCCGCTCCGGTAGCCTGAGCGAGCTGGAGGCGGGCGGGCTGAGGACAAGAGGGGCAAACAGGATATTTATCCTATTGATTTTCTAAAGTAGAAACAAGAAGATTTAGGGGGGCTTGACTCTTAAAATTCCCAAGGAGGCACTCACTTCTCAGCCGTGTGGCCGTGAACACACACACACACACACACACACACACACACACACACACACACAACACACAGGAAGCATCTTGCTAGTGAGAAGTGTGAGTGAGGTTTAGGGGCCTTGAGCTGCAAAGCTGTGCTGTGCTGTGGAATGATGTGCCCCAATGTGTGTCAGAGGAATCATTATAGCTGGTGTTGGCGCTGAAGCCCGTCTATGGTGTATGTGTGCATGTGTGTGTACCTAGACTGGCTACATAGTGAGGACCGGAACAAGTTTTTAACCAGCGGAGTGAGGACATTTTTGGAAAGTGAGGACTGTCTGACTATTTTAAAGGGCTGTTTGAAGGTGAGGACTGGGTTGGGTTAGGGTTAGGCATTTAGTGATGGCTTATATTAAGGTAAGGGGCCAGAGAATGAATTATGTCAATGAGGGTCCTCACAAGTACAAGTGTGTGTGTGTGAGTCATGTAGCAAAGTGGAGGTGTGAGCAGACAACAGACGGGAAAGGCCTCAGTATTGCAGAGATGTGGCTTTCGTCTCTCCTGCTGAAGGGAGAAAACCTGCAAATCAACAACTCACGCGCTGTGAAGGAAAATGTGTGGGAATGTGAGTCAGCACACAGAAAGTCTCCTGGAAGTTTACAAATTCAGATGGCAGGTTCACAGTGCGAGGACTACGAAAGTTTGCCTGTTGCTATATTCAGAATCACATAAATTGTACTTTAGGATAATAATCGTGTTTTCAGTGTAAGGATCTGTTCGGAGGTGTTGTGGCCAAACTTCCTTTAACACAGAGAATATGCATGAATTTGAATGTATCCGATTCCAAAAAAAGTTGGGACACTGTGTAAAACAAATAAAGCAGAATGTGATCATTTGCAAATCCCTTTTGACATATAATCAATGTAAAACAGCACAAAGACAATATATTTAATTACCTCATCAGCTTCATTGACTGTTGTAAATATCTGCTTTTACTGAATTTGATGGCAGCAACATGTTTCAAACAAGTTGGGACAGGAGCAACAAAAGACTGTGAAAGCTGTGGACTGATCCAAAAACACCTGTTTGGATCATTCCACAGGTAAACAAGTTCATTGGTAACAAGTGATAGTATCATGATTGGGTATGAAAGGTTCATCCAGGAAAGACTCGTTCACAAGCAAGGAGAGAGGTTCAACACTTTGTCAAACACATGATTGTGTCAGCCCTAAGCTATTTTTCAGGCCTCTGCTCAAAGATTACATATCCATAATAAAAAGAGTATATCTCTGCAACTACAAGGTCTATTTGAATAATTCTTGTGCCATAATAAAGGGAACACTTGTAAGTTTTGTTCAGATGTATAAATATTAGTATATATGTTACTGCTTAAGAGTAAATGAAGATGGCACACAGCACAAATGAAAAATTTCAGGTTCGCCTGGAAAAAAAAAAGAAGCAGTTTTAGGATAATAATGCCTTTAAAATGATCCAGCTGCAGCTCTAAACCTCTACCAAATCATAGCACAATATGTGAGCATTCTCTCTGCAAAGTAAGGTTGACTCTAACAAAGTGAAGCAGAGCAAAATTGGACAGGTTTTAGTACAGACAGTGCAGGCGAGGTCACATCTTGGCACAGCTTGTTACATTATGGTTAACCTAGTGCCATGTGTCAAATTCACTGTGCTATGTGAATTTACTTATTTCCCGTTATTCTAGCAACAAAGTGGCTCACAATAAAGCTTCGTATTATTCAAAACAAAGGCCCCGCTGCACGTATTCTGCTCATGCGCCTTGTGCGTAAAGCCGATAAAACTAGTATGGAGCTGTATGTGTATACGTGGGCTCCTTTGAAGTGTCAGAGCCAATAGAATATAGGAAGAGCCACCAAAGTGAGATTGACAGCACTGTTAGCCTATTAGAAGCCACAAGACGCAACTCGTGCGCCTTGCGCCCCGGCCAATCCCGCGCCTCCCCCGTAAGGTAAACAGCCTCCCAGAGACATCCGGGTTGTTTGCATTGTGGCTAAGGAAGTAGCGCTAACTGTTTCTGGTGTGGATTTACTGATAAAAAAAACTTTTCATGGGCAAGACAGCTAAGGTAAGAGAAGTTTTACGACTATAGTTTGACAAAGCGATTTCGGTTTTTGCTGCTGTTTGTGTTGTTTGTGGCTGTTGCTTTGGTTTTAGAGAGCTTAGATGGATATGGTTTGAATCTGTGGACTGTCTGCTTTCGTTTGAGGGGTTGTTTGTCCGTTTTGCATAAATTACTACAGCGCTACAGCCAGAAATATGGCAAGTGGGTTGACTTAGTGGCGCTGTATTAATTTCTATAGTTGATAATTCATTTAGCTGTTTGAGCTGTGTTTGGTGCATGTAAAAATGGCTTATATATTCTTGTAGCCCAGGTTCTGCTGTTTAGCTTGATGTGCAGCATCACTATATTCTCTCATGATAAGTGCATTGTTTCACACTATTTCTTTCTCTTACGCACGAGGGTCCCCCAATTGGGGACCCTCGGGCTCAAGAGGTTTTAATACAGTCGAACTACAAATTATGATTCACTGAGATTTAAGTATAAAGACAATTCACAAACTAAATTAACCCACTTACATAGATGACATAAACTTACCTGCTCTCCTATTTGCCAAATCTTAATATCCCCTTTTGCCTCCTTTATAACTTGTGTGGTCTGTAAGAAATTCAATGAATTATATAATCTACTAGAGCATTGTGTAGTTCCCACCTTAATTATAATGAGAAACTTAATTGTGGTAGTTTTGGAGAGCCAGAAGTTTCCATTCAGAAGCAAACTTCACTACATCCAGGACCCCGCTGCTCCATCGCTCACTCGCTCCCCTACCAGACACCATGTCCTCACCCTGTCCTAAAAAGTTTACTGGCTCCTGCAGTAAATTCCATTCTAAACTCTTCTCATCACATCACAAACCATAACTCCCCCTCCTACCTCACTGACCTTCACCACAGCCATGTTCTGCCAACACCAACCTCCTGTCCACCAGGACCAACATCAGACCACCGCCACCCCCTCCTCTCCTTTTTAAAAACACTTTCACTGATTTTATATGCAGCTTCTCAGTAGCTTTCCTGTCCCTGTAAGCATGGACTTTGATTTTCAGGTCAAAAACAAAAAAATAAAAATCAGCTAAAAAGGCCATGTTTGGTAAGTTAACAGTATTTGAATTAGTTACACTCTCTTGACACAAAACAATTTTCAAGCAAATTTACTTGACTAACTTGAAATTGGGCTCCATAAAGACTTGACTTGAAACTTGTAAGCAAAAACGTTAAAGTCTCAAATTTGAACCTTTAGAAATCCCAGAATAATCACAACAGACACATGACTTTGAATAACTTATAGGTGCCCTGTGGAATTTTTCTGTAAACAAGCAAAAGTTGTGTTTACATTGTTTAACTCACAAAACACATTGTGAATCTCCTTGAGGCCTAACAAATGGGATGAATGCATTTCCTTTTCACAAAACATGTGCAAAGCCAATTTTTGAAATGATTTAAATTCATTTCATCCATGTTTACTAACTGCACTCTTCTTTACTGCCTTTGCTGGCATGACTTGTGCGTGTTATTGCCACTGACTGTTAAACAAAAAACTGGGATTCACTTATAAAAGCATTGCTTCATGTTGCTGCTAGTGGTCAAAAATTCCACACGGCACCTTTAAGTACTTCACTTATTGTGTGATTTTGGGATGACCTGGATGAAAGTTGATGTTTGCGAGAGAAAAGTAGTGAAGTCTTTCGTGGTCCATCCAAAAGTGTGTTCCTCGATCACAATGTAAGAACTTCTGCAGCCACAATGTGACATTCCTCAAAACGGACATTGTACAGTCTGACTCAGACTGACATACAATGAACCTATAGGATCACACATTGTATGGGTGACTGACTTTGTGTAGACTTACCCCCCAGGACTTGAGGCACTGACTCTGCCTAGACCTGCAGAGCAGCCAAACCACCTTCCTGAGCTGTCGTATTGGGCCATTTTGTGCTAAGCTAACAACATAAACAGTATCATGCATTTCAACATAAATGCATCACTTGATGATAATTACAGGCCATGAGACAGGTCGCAGGCCTGCAGTCTTGGCTGCAGCCGTCTGTCTGCGCTCTCCAGCTGCTCCTGTTGGACCTCGCGGGTCAATCTGCAGCCACGACTCGTCGCCCGGCGGTCACGACTCGTGACTCCTCAGTCATGCTCGCAGATGATTGCTGATCTCATAGGTGGAGAGGAGGTGCCACGGTAATTGTTCTTTGGAGTGCCCCAATTATGGCAATAAACGGCCCCTCAGTGATGAGGCTAATGGCGAGAGACCTCGTTTGCATAGCATTATCTTAATTGAGCCCGAGGCCTGGCATGAAAACAAGCCCGAGATTATGTTACTGATGGATGGTGGCGATGGTCCGGCGGCAACCATTTACCCGACAGCTATATTAATTAACAGCTATCCAGTTACATGGGCTTTAACAGGGATGAATAAGTTAACATGGTGACTGTGACGGCGGTGGTGACAGGGCTCCTGTGCTTATGTGTGGGCTTCTAATGGAGGAGACACACTAATATGGGATGTGTGTGTGTGTGTAGAGGGATGCTAAAGAAGGCCTGGCATCGGATCTTATTACCCATTTCCTAAAGGAGGAAACCGAGCCAGCGTTAGTACCAGCCTTTAAATAAATCACCACACAAAGCCTGTACTAATACTTTTAATCGTGAATTAATTACGCACTCATTGCAGGGAGAGAACCCATAAATGTTCCAATATGTTCGGGCCTCAAATCTTTATCGCACAATATTTCAGGGAAATTGCAGCTCCAGAATGTGTCGCCGTACGTCACGTGAAGCAGGGACCTGTTGCGGATCATCATGAGACCAGAACTTGGACTCACACATGCAGAGTGTCTTTGGATCAGGATGGAGTTTTAAATGAAGCGGACCGGCCAGGTAGCTCTTTTGTTATGTAAAGATCTGCCATGTGATCCGGCAGGATAAAAGAGGAGAGAAAAAGAAACCGTTCAGATAAGCTTCCCTCATCAGATAATTAAGGATGCCTTTGCTCCAGTTTCCCCTTCTTAGCATAAGTGTCTGATCAACTTTCAAAAAGCTCATCAGTCAGAGTTGCTCCACTCCAGGGGTTTAAGCAGGTTCCTCCAGGATCTGTCTGCACGAGACGAGCTCCACACCGGGGGGTCTTGGCCCACGGCTCGGCCTCGAGGTAACCGAAATAAATTTGCAGAAAATCAATTATTCTGCCAGATACAACCAAGAGACAGTTCCAGGATCAATAATAGGTATTGTTTTGAAGCATATTTGAAGCCCGGAGTTTATTTTATGAGTAACATTTGTTACAGCTAATTAATATTTCCATGATTTATTTATCTATCGATTATTTTATCATGAATCATTAAATCTAAAATGTCAGAAAATATTGACAAATGATCACCACGCGCGACATCGACAGATCACCTGCTTTGTCTGAATATCCCAAAGGAATTCAGCTAATCATTATTTTCATTAATTCATTGTGTGATCTATAAAACTAGTGGAAAATGTCACAAGTTCGGAGACCACACACAGTATTCAACCAGTGTTCCACATCCCAAAGATATTTAATTTACAATGATACCCAACAGAAATAATAACAGATCATTAATTAATAATTTCAGCAGTAATTTTCAGTGAGATGAAACAGAGAAAAGTTGCAAATATTCTCATTTGAGAGGGAGGAACGTGTTCATGTTTTCTATTTCTTCTCATTTCTTTCCTTTAAAAAAACAATAAATCTGGATTCATTTCAAGTAAGCTAATGGATTAATAAACTAATCGTCTCATTCAGCTGCTCTGTGTGTAGCTCAGTGTTGGGTTTGTAGCCACAGTCCTCCAGCTGCTGCCGTGCACCGGCATTTCACGGGCTTCTTGTCCCACGTTGCCTCCTTGGATGTCACGACTTTGCCATGCCGCGGTGCAAACGAGCCATGCAAATGAGAAAACGGCATTATGAAATCGTCTCTTAACGATATGCCGACGAGGTCAGCGAGCCGCTCTTGGCTACAGGCTACAATAAGTGAAATTAATTACTGTTTGTGCTGCCATCTAATTGCAGCCTCTCAATGAACGCCTTACACTTTTTTTTTTCTTTCCCCTGCTACATTTTCCCACCTCGACACCCCTTTGCTCCTTGTCAAAACTCTTCCTCCACCTGTCACAGTGTCTGAGTTTTGTGCTCGGCCGCCCCCCACCAGCCGCCCCCATGCTTCTCCCCTCCTCTTCCTCCTCTCCGGCGCCCCCTCCCTGCCTCCCCTGCTGCCAATTTTTAACTACACTCCACTCTGGCCTCTGCTCTACTTGTTACAGCCCCAACACGAGTGCAAACAATCAAAGTCTTTGGGAACGCTAAAATATGCATGGCTATCCATGACAGACAGATAAAGCAGGGCAATTAGCCACGTAATCCTAGAGCATCGTACGAAATAGTCCGCCTCAGCTGTCCTCCCTCCCCTCCTTCCCTTTACTCTCTTGGTCTCCATTAGTTAAATGTACTCTGTGTGTCGGCTCCCCATCAAATCAAGTAACACTTCCCCTAATTGGCTTATAAATAATACAGCAGGGCCTACATTATAATTTCATCAGTGGTAAACATTGCGGGGGCAGTTGGTAAAGAACCTATCCCTCATTAATTTCTTAATTTGGGTAGATGGAACGAAGGGGAAGTGAGGGAATGAAAGGTGGAGAAAGAGGGAGAGACGCAGATCGGATGAACGGAGGGACTCGTATCACCTCAGGCGGAGAGAAGGGAGAAAGAGGGGGGGAAAAAATTACAAAAAAAAAAAAAAAAACAAGGGGAGGAAGATGCTACTGCTGCTGCTTTTGTTAAGAGATGTCAGATATTCAATCCCGCGGTTTTGTCAGTACTCCTGTGCAATAGGTGATGAGGGCCTCCGCCGCCCCCATTTTACACACAAATACACACAAGTAAACACACAATCTCTCTCCCCAGTCTCCTTCGTTGTTCTTTTTTTATACCAACTTAATGAATATTTCATAACGAGCAGCATAAATATTCATTCTAATGGTTTTGCACATAGTTATTACCGGTATTTCCTTTTTAAAAAAAAAAAAAAGAAACAAAAATACTCATTACAGATTCTGCATAACCAGGCCCTGAAATAATTTCTCTCGCTCTCATGCAGACGCACAGAGGACTGCACAAGATTATCTAGATCAACCGCTCGCACAGTATTTCAACAATAAGCCACCAGGACCATTACGAAAACCCTCCAAAAACACGGGGTGTTTGCTTCACGTCAGCTTTAAGGTGTAATTATTTGCATGCGCGAAGACGTATTTATCTGCGGGAGAGGCATAAAGTTCATTTTTAATTTCAGTCATCGGCTGCAATCGCAAGACAAACCGGAGAAATCCACAAAGATTCTCTGTGTGATGAAATCCTTTTTGTAAAAGGCAATAGGTCTGTAACCCGCCTTCCTCCCCTTGGCAGATAAATGTCACCCAAACCTGCTATTATATTGCATAATACACTTTTAAGGGAATTTTACATGGCCTGTGATAGATGCTGTGAAATATGAGGTGTGAGAATATGACACCCTCTGATCTCTGAAAGACAGATATTAAAGCAAAGTCTCAAATGAGCCATTTCCCCCCCTCCCTCCCTGCCTTCTCTTCCTGCTCAAATGTGGAATATAAAAGGCACAGAGAGCCCTTCAGCCTTCAAGAGCGGAGTTAAGCGCTTCACATTCTTGGTGAGATTTTGAAAATGGAGCCACCTGAAGGCAATCTGTCTCCGCTGGAACCTAACTTGTCACCGTTACAGAGAGCTGTCACTTCACGGTGCCAGCGCTGATGGAGACAGACATCCATCATCCGCCGCATTTACGAACACGCCGCGTGATGTCTTGCAGGCCCTGCTGAACAGTACACTTCACTTAAGATGTGCCGAGAAAACAGGCTCCGGCAAAGAGCCACCGCTGCTTTTTGTTCACTTATCCCTGTAGCAAAAAAAAAAAGAAAATATAGTTCTGAAACAATAAAGAAATAACTGTCCATCAATCACACTCGAAGCTGCATCACACAGATCTCATTAAACTGAGGAGTGCTTCAGTCTTTTACTGAAGAAAAGCAGCCTGATGGAGAGGAAGTAAAAGTGGACAAGCGTTAGCTGTAAAAACGAATTTAAGTGTCCAAAGTTTGATTCCTGTCACAAACTAAAATTATAGGTACATGTTGAAAAATCAATAATGAAAGTCCCCAAAACTGGAGATATGCTATATACTAAAACTATACTATACTAAAAGATACTGATTCAGACTAATATTTGATTTAGATTAATGGCTCATATTGAAATTATAAACATGAGACAAATGTCACTGATGATTGATTGACGGTCACATGATAAGAATCCAGAATGAATTGACCCTTGTTGACCCTACAGTGAAAACTTTACCATGGGTCTCGTCTGACCCCATTTTCTGCATTGTACATGTAATTGTAATTAGTTTGTGGTACCACAATTATTTTGTAACCTACACCATATATATATAGACAGAGGCCTTAAAACTACAAGACCTCTTCATGTCTTTTCAGTGTTTCTTGTGCCTTATTGGTGGATATGCAGTTATTAAATATTAATGACTAAGCAAGACACAACCAAAGTTAAAGTTCTTTAAAAACATATTTCGTTATTATCTATTAATGGTTGGATAATCAGCTCCTTCAGGACTGTGTGAGTGTGGTTTGATCAGATTTGATTATTAAGCTCATTTTAATTGAAGTGTTGCTCAACTGTGTTTGGTGGACAGCAGTACATCCCATGATCAACAACTCAATACAATACATATACAAAATTAACAATAGTGGGTAGCTTAAATTATGAATATGAAAATCAGCCAAACTGGACGGGGTTTTTCAAGTAACTACTCGTAATCATAGTGGAGAGGTAAAAACAAATTGATCAAAAGTTTTGTTGATATCATTAATCAACATTTTCGAAAACCATTGAAAACCAGCAAACATTCTCCATTCCAGCTCCTCTAACATGAAGATTTGCTGCCTTTTAGATTTTATATAATCTAAAATATCTTTCAGAATGTATGTCAGAAACACACAAGCAGTTCTTTAAAAATCAAATAGTTCGTCTTACAGAAATAACTGCTCGATAATTAAAATCATCAATAGCTCCTGATGCAGGGAGTAAAAGTAGAAAGTACCAGTACTTCAAGACAGTACTAAAGCGCAGTACTCTGTGCCTCTGGAAGTGAGGGATGTTGTGCGAAACGTCAGAAAAGGTTAAACCAACCGTACACAAAGCAGCCCCTCCACTTAATTACAGCAGAACCAGAAGAGACAGGGAGCATGTTGAGAATGAGCTTAATTAATGTAGCAGTAAAAAGTGGCCCTCCCTCTCCATGTCCATTCTGCTGTTCAGTATTAGTTCCACTTCAGCGCTCTCTAAGCCAGGAACAAATAGTGACTCTAATGATGGACATACAACCTCCCCCCCCCCCGATCCTCCTCACACAAGCCCTTGCCTGGTCTCGGGTCACCGCCCTCCCCTCCCTCCGCTCCCCGGGGACGGCAGAGCGGGGGAGTCAACCAGTTAGACAACCATGTTCACCCCATCAGCTCGGAGAGAGCAGAAGACAACCTTGCATACTGACTTCATTAGCACTGACAAGTTCGGGGGGGATGCGGCTCAGTTTAAGACACTGTGGAAACAGAGGAGAGAAGCCTCACGGGGGCGTGGAGGGAGTCAGCAGCTGCAGAAATGCAATGATGCAACTCTGGATTGTTGCCGTGCCAAAGGCTTCACTGTGGTGTATTTCAGGGCCCTGACTTTACAGACAGCCATGTTTATTTCAGAGCTGTCTGGATGCTACACGGATGCAGTTACTGTAGAGAAAAGTCAGATTTCTGAGGTCATAGGCTTTGTCAGGTCGCACAAATGCATCTAATCACTAATATTATGAATCCTTTACCCATTAAGGTTTACCTAAACAGTAATTTTCAATATACATACACACATTGTTGTGATTCTATACAATTAAACACCGAAGCTCCAACAATCAATGACATCTAACTGGGTGTTCAACCAACCAATCACCTCACAGTTCAGTCCAGCATCTCTAAATGGTCAGGACAAACAAAAGAAATGGACACAGCACGAGATATAAACATCCTGCACTGATGGATGGAAAAGTCCTGAGGCCAAATGGTCCAAAAATGCATACATACAAAAATACCGATCATTACGTTTATATTTTGCCACAATCGATGATGATATAGATTTTAGGCCATGTTGCTCAGCCCTGCAGCTTCACTGTTAATTACTGGCACAAGTTTACTTTTTCTGCATAATCCTCAATATCTTTGCAGCCCGCTCCAAAAGAATGAGGTGAGATTAATTTCACTGCTTTCAAGAGTTTTCCCGACATGCATTAAAAACCTTAAGACAGGACATATTGAGGCAGAACACTGCACAATGGCTATTAAGAAAATTACACTTTGAGCTAGAAAAGGCTTTACAAGTTGACTGGCTTAGGAAACAGGTGAAGTGATGTTGCAGTTCCTTTAAAAATAAGACATTAGAAGTCAATATCTTACTACAAAAACAATATACTAGTTAAATAGTTAAAAAATAATATCACAATATATCGTGATACAGCCCTTTTTTTTGCTTTTTTTAATCATTAATTTGAATCAATTTAAAAACTGTTGGATAGAATAACCAGACTGATTTTGGCTAATGCTGCATATTAAAACCCTCACAAATCAAGGAAGTGCATTGCAAAAATCATATAAATATTCAGTGTTGCGATAAAATGTTCCTGCTCATTGATTTGTCCAAAACGCCATAACACAACTCGAGATATTAAAAGAAGGTGACCACGGTGTAAACTGTGTTATCATCACAAACTATCACTGAACTTTTTCTCGGAAACATGTCAGAACGTATAGAGAATCAACAGGAGACTCATAAAAACCAGCGTGACTGTAAAGAGCGGTGATCCCAGCAGGTGATGCCGTCACATGTGTGAGGCGGCGAAGCAGCTGCCACGTTTTACACTGTAAAATTAGAATATTCTGAAGCAACAAAATGAATAGATGCTCTTGAGAGGATACAGGGACACATCGTGTTCAAAATCCAGTCTAAACAAAACAAAAGGAATATCACATGAAATTAAGGTGTGAAAAGGTGCCATGAATGTTTTATGTCATCCAGCCACTGACATAAAGGATATAAATATTGTATGCAAAGAGAAAAATCCCCCGTTTGAAGTCTTGAGAGCAAAGACAGTGGGAGAAAAAAGGGAGGGGAAGCAGGTAATTACTAGTGGAGCTGCTCTTTGACGGATTATTATACTAAAGTGGGAGGAGGATCAACCAAACACAGCTAACCTCTAACAGTGCTGGTCTCCACCTATCAGTGACAGGAACATTACAACCTGAGGAGCCACTTCCACTTGACAAACGATGACACGGAGCACCACATCCACAGACTGGAAAACAAACAAAAAAAAACCTGGAATCTACCACAGGCTGATGATCAGCTCATCACAAGGCTTTAGCTACTTCCACTTTTTTTGGTTTACTTACTCAAACTTGGAACAGCAGTTTTAATGAAGTGCTGAACTCAGCTCATTATCACACAAGTTCTGCTGTTTCCTTTGTTTGGAAAATCTGCGAGGATTCGTTCTTCTAAAAGACGCTGCGGCCAAAACTCAAAAAAGCACCGAAATCACCGACACCTCATTTTCACATCCATCAATTCCTCTTTGTACACCTTTAGGAACTGCATTTTGTCAGATCGTCCTCGGCAAGAAGACACAGCTTTGCTCTTCAAAACAAAACTGCAAATGTCTCATCATGAGATAACAATGGAACTGCTGCCACACCTATTCCATTTTTTTGGCAACTTATTTTAGTTTAGGTTGGAAAAGGCAGCTGTCGTACAGAGTTTTGTTGTGAGACATGTCATTTTCACAACTGGACAAAAAGGTTCAGTGCATCTGGGAATGTTTAACCTGAAAATGATGCCACTTCACAACTTGTGCCACATATAAAAAGCCAAAGGCTATTGCGAGAGGAGTGCAAGGAAAATAGTTATTTTATAATCTGATGTTAAATAATAAGGGAAAAATCTCTTGAAAAAGCTATTGAGTCAAGATTTTTTTTTCTTGTCAAACTTTGCTTTAACAGTGAGTTATGTAAATATGTAAGCTATTGTACTTTTTTTTTTAAAGTCACATGGTCTGCATGTTAGTTTAATCAACTAACATTATTCTTCAAAAGTGAGTAGTCTTAGTAAATTATCATTATATTTAAAGAAGTACTAAATCTACTGAGTAGGATATTTTACTGGTATCGTTTTTACCCTTGAATAACTTTTAGACTTTTAGACACTCTTTAAACTAATCTTACTGTGAGTCTCCTCCTGCACAGGATAATGTGATAAATGATTCACTTTATAGTAAAATGGGAGACGTCCCTTTCTTCCCCAACTGGCCTGAATCTTGAAACCGACTCTTGGGCCAATAAACGCCACCACTGGGTGAAGAAACGTGAGGTTTAAAAAGAGATAAAATAAAAAAGTTCCCCTTTCATGAGGCCCTGAGTGTTTGGAGCTGAGCTGCCTCCTCTCTCCTCGCCCCGGGGCAGGCTATCATCTCCAGTGACACCAGAGGGAGGGCAGACCCCACCCCACCTCTGCCGGGCCGGGGGATGGAGGGGATGAGAGAGGCTGGAGGTGGATAGAGGAGGCTCTGCTGCTGGCCCAGTCTCTCAGGTCCAGCTTCCTCTTTGATCACCAGCCGCCGACCTCCATGTCTCCAAAACAAGGAGCCGGGGCCGAGAACATGCCGCTGAGCCTGTATCCCCTCCTGTCAGCCCTTGTTCTCTCCAAATATGAAAAAAGGGTTAATTGTATTTAACAATATGCTCTCTAACCCCCCCACCCCTCCATCACCACCACCCTCCCCTCCTTGATTAGAATTAGAATCACATCTGGCTCCATGTTCTGTCCCTCATTACTGCTGAATCTCATTACATCCCGCTCCCGGGGGAGGGACCGCGCCGGGTTTTTAAGCACACTTTCCGCTTTCTTCCTGCCTCTTGCTCATCTCATCTGCCTCGCCGCTCCTTCTCTTCTGCGTTTACATTAGCGGAAGTCCTCATCTGAGAGAATGACTGAGCACCACCACCCCTCCTCCACCACCTCCTCCTCCCATAGCTTGGAAATTGTTTTACAGTGCCAATTAAAGTAGGTATGTTGAGTTTTTTCCAGAGTATGTATTATTCAGAGTGTATTATTTGTTGCGTTCAAAAAAAGAAGAAGAGAAAAAAAAAACCCTCACTAAAATAGGACTAGCAGAGTAAGTTCCACTTACTTGCAATAAAAACTACACCAAAGGTTTGGAAATATAGTCAACATAAGGAAAATGAGGGAGCTTATTTATGGTGCCCTGAAGTCCTACTGAATAATAGAAACCCCCACATTTGAAACTTTGTTTCTGTGCACCCTTGTGCAAACACTGTGTCTGACTGGGAATAAATTTTAGTGGGGAGAAAATAAAGAAATCTGTAAAGTTTGAGTCCAAAATGTTTTACCTCAGTAAAATATTAATTTAAAACCATGGCAGGGGGGGAAACGGTTTCTCTGCGCTCTTTGTAGGCTACACTTCTGAGGAAATAAGAGTTAGAACATATAATCAAAGCCATTTATTTGCACTTTTAAGATACCAATATAAAGTAATAAAAAATATGAACAAAATACAAGAAATAAATTGTAGCAGTGATGTCTGACAAAATTGGACCCTGCGTCAGAGCGGGAAGCTCTGAAGGTCGCAGGGAAGCCCTGAGGTTGCTCCGATGGTTCGGCTCTAGATCATCGGTGAGTCACAGAGAGCGCACGGCGCCTGCAGTATCTTCTTTATCCACTCTGGGTCTGTGGGGGACAAAAAACAAGTCCTGTTGGTCCTGGAAGATTCTAAATATGAAATATGATTATAAAAGACTTTTAAAGCTCCTTTCAGACTTACACTTTGTTACATAAATTTGATGTGAATTTTACATCTTGGTCTCATATATGAATAAAAGTCCACATCACTTTCCCTTAAAAATCAAGGAGTTTTCTTACTAAATCGAACCAAGGAACATTTTGAAAGACACTTTCAACAAGGCACAAGTCTGAATTAAATGTCGTCACTCTGATGGACAGGCTACAGTAGCATGAGGCTAAATACACAGAGATGAAATACATGTTTTTTTTAACACCTTCTTAAGACCACCATAATAAATTGCTCACTTCACTTTTGTAAAAGAGATCTTGATCTTAACTCATTTCTTATGCACGAAGACAATAAATCAGTTTAATAAAAACCACCAAAACACTGTCAATGAGCCATTTTTAAGTTGTTAAGGAGACTCTTCTCATGTCAGATTACTAAACAAAGTGATTTTCTCCCCTTTGCCGTGCAGAGAAAAGAAACTCTTAAGTGAGAGTCCCATGACAACAACAACAATGTTGGTCATTAAACAAGCTTTCAACTGCAAAACGAGTTTGAAAATGAATCAGTGATGCAGCTTGTGAGAGAACGCTCTTCTTCCTTGATACTGATCATTACCTTAAAACTCAACTCATGTTGGAAAGCCCAAAAGCCATTACGTTTACTGATTGATGATATCACAGTAAAAGGCAACAATACAATAACTGACCCACATGGTTTAAAAACTAAATATAGAAGAAGGCAACAATCTGTGAGATGCTTTGAGACAGGAGCTGGGATGATGTTGACTCAGACTGCACAGAGCTGTCAGTCTTTAGCTCAGATAGGCTGGAATGACCAGGAGAGTCGTGCCTCAGGCGCTCAGCCGAGACCCACAAAGACCCGGGACGCATGTAGCAGTCACATGAAGCCAGTCCTCAAACGCTGGGAAGAGCACAATGTTTTTCTCTCCCAACTCTAACCACTGCAGGAGCCATGCTGCTGACACTAGACTGGTTTGTTTGGTTTTTTTTTTAAAGCATCAAGCGGGTGGGGGGGTCATGATTCATCCTTTTAGTATGTAATCATAACAATTGCTAAAATACTGTGCAGTATTGGCATGATGATGCATTCATTATGTGTCAAGGACTGATGTGAGGCAGACAAAAAAAAGAGCAAAGATATCTCAAAACATGTCATATATATCGGACAGAACAGATTTTAAGCTTTCTACATCTCAGTCTGTTTTTGTACAGAGTTTGAAGATGAGTCTGAATCACTTTCCAGAGGTCTATCAATGGGTGTGCATGCACTTTAGTAACCTGGTTACTGTTGTGCAGACTTTGGATGGAATTATTAATAGTAATACAAGGACGTATCACTTTGTGTCACTTTAATGATCTTTTAAGTCTTCTTATGTTGATGCATGTTTAATAAATTGTTACTGCAGAAAGTCACCTATAACCCGGTTACTCCAGGGCATGCAAAGTGCACACTGAGCCTCAATGAACCAAAGTGAATGAAGTCATAAAAAGATTATTTACTCCTGCACCAGTTCTCATAATTCCCAGGCCACAGTGAAGATTTTAAGCCTGCCAGCTTTCTCACCAGTGACTCAACTGATAAATTTAAGAAATCAGCCCTAGATAGTAAATCAGACACAAAAACAGACAAAATAATCCCTTCAAAACACTTTTCAAAAAAAATGCTAATTTCCATAATCATTCATGTTTTGTTTTTTTAAGTATGAAGATTTCAAGCAGCAGAGAGCGCGATGAGGACCGACGTTGAAGGTGACAGGAGGAGATGGCTGACGGAGAGTGAGACTGTGAAATGGAGGTGGAGAGAGATGGAAAGTGGCGCTTACCCTCAGGCTCTGGCAGTTTGGCGATGGTATCCAGCAGGAGGCAACGTCTGAACGTCAGCGTCTGGCAGGCCTGGTATGACAACACACACCTGGAGGAGAGCGAGAGAAAGGCATTAGAGAGCTGGCTGCCAGGGACAGAGACATGCACACACACATAGATGCAGACACACACACACACACACAGATACAAAAGTAGAGCAGAAACAGCACTGAGGTCCAACTGACGGGCACAGATTTCCCTCTCAGTGCCCGCCAGAGGCATCACGTTCTAGCTTGCGAGAAGGCAGGAGAAATGTTTGACAGAGGATATTTATGAGATGATGAGAGTGGTGCATGGGTAAATATCAAAAGGTGGGAGGCTTGATTACTGCACTGTGAAGATAAATAAACCGTCAAAGAAGGCATTTGGCATTAAGATTCAATTCATGTCCTGTCAGGCTCAACTGTGGCATCTGATCCCACAGATCACATTGAGGCTAAAGCTAATTAAAACCATCTTTAGTGGATGAGATTGATCTCCATACCTGAGCCACATGTGACCGTTTTCACAGGTCGCTTGTTTGTGGTCGGAGAAGGGCAGCACCGCCTGACACAGGCTGCAGCGCTCCGAGAACGTCTGCTTGTTCATCTTCTTCTTGATGTGGCCAATCAGGACCTGACAAGGAAGACGCAGACACACACACAAGGTCAGAGGGTGTGAATGATGACAAATATAAATCACTCCACAACTTTCACAGTCTTTTGTTGCTCCTGTCCCAACTTGTTTGAAACGTGTTGCTGCCATCAAATTCAGAATAAACAGACACAAAAATCAATGAAGCTGATTGGATCAAAATTTAAACATGTTGTCTAACTGTTTTCAATTGGTATGTCAGAAAAATTAGTAAATTATCACATTCTGTTCCACTGTTTTAAAGAGTGTTGCCACTTTTTTTGGAATCAGGGCTGTACATCACATAAAGAAATTAATGATTTTAACTTTGTGGCACCATTTTGAGGAAGACCTTGTTTCAACATGACAATGCCCCTGAACACAAAGTCAGATCCATAAAGAACTGGTTTTCCCAGTTTGGTGCGACTGCCCTGTACTTTTGACCATGTAGTGTAGTGAAGAGTCAATTTGTAGTAATGCCACTTACCAATATCTATCTAAAGTGAGCTAACACTAGCCATCATGAGCTACTTGGCATTCCAGACCAAGGAGGGCTGTGCCAACAAAAACTACAGTGTATTTTTAGGGTGATTTTAATTACTTACAAATTTAACTTTCCTTTTTAAGAGAAAAAAACTTGAGAAACTACGTAGTACTTAGTAAAATTGTCATCCAAGCCATTTTCTTAAAGCACACCTTCACTCACTTTAATGTGCTTTAAGTGTACACTGTGCAGCTGCAACGTGTTGGATTATATAAACACCACCTTCAGATCATCAAGTAACTGACATCAAGTCACTCTGATCAAGACAAAAAAAAGATCACAACACTCATTTTAAGAAGCTGAAGTGGATAATTATCAGGTGAATCACTGAGTTTTACCTCTGAAGCTCTGTCGTTAGAGTCCCTGGAGAGGTACTCCACCAGGCCACAGGTGGGTACGCTGGTATTCTGAGCAATCCAGGTGTTGAGGTACACCACCCCCAGCACCTTCTTCATGTTTTCTCTCATCAGGTGCGTCTCTACAGCATTGATCCAAGCCTGCACCTCCTCCATCTGCTCCTCCTTACTGGCCTCCTGTTTTACTCTGGCAGGCTCGGCGTCCTCCTGTGTGGCATCTTCTTTGTCCTTTCCGTCCTCCTCTTCCGCGTCTCGGACAAACACCTTGCTCTCCTCATGTGTGGGTTTCCAGCGATGATCTGTAGGAGGCGTCTGTAGTGACTGGTAAAGTATACGAACCAAAAAGAGCTTGAAGCGCCACAAGTAGGGCGAGTCCACTTCCTGGATCTTTTGATCAAGCTCTTCCAGCAGCAACGCAGGGATGCACTTGTTTTTCAAAACTTGCCACCTGACAAGATCGAGCAGGTCGGCCATTTTGTACAAGTTCTGAGTGGGGGACTTCAGAAGCAGCGCTGCGGCCATTTCTGGTGTTTTCAGGGTCACAAAGTGAACCTGGTAGGTCCTGTTAACTGGATGATAGCCATCAACCATACTTTGTGTGCTGGCAAGTGCAATATACGCTCCATTGCGGCTCACTGCAATCCCATGAATCCTCCTCCCCGTTACATTTTCAGGTCGCAGCATGTCCTCTTGTTTAAAAATCAAAGTATTTTCTGTGAATGTTGGTGTCAGCTTTTTTATCCACCCATCTATAGAACATGTGTACACCGCAACGCCATGTTGACTGACAGCTAGCGAGACCACAGGGAGCGAGTGCAGCCCTGCCACGTGAGAGTTGTGCACATTTAGTCCGGCTGGCGAAATCATGAGCAAACACCAAAAGACGTAGCAGCCGCGTGAGGCCACGATGAGGCTGCATCTGGATTTTTGGATCGGGTGGATCATCGGGACACATTTGATGTTTTGAACGGCTATCTCGTCACACTCCTTCCAGAGGATGACGGGGTGCCGGAGGGTGAAGTAGCCCTTCACTCCCGACAGGCTGACTGGCATGATTTTGACAGGTCCCACCTCACTGCCGACAATCAGTCCGCTCATCCGGCGATCTGCGCTTTCATACTCCCACCACGCCAAGTCACTCGGGCTATTCACACCTGATTCGACAATGTCATAAAACACGACATCTGCGCCGTCCGTGAAGGGCAATACAAACTTCCACAAAACAAGGTCACCATTTTCCATTAAGACCGCGAGGAGGACCATCTCCACGTCTAGGCATGTATTATCCGGTTCAACCTGTTTGATTGTGTAAACACTCGACCACTCCATTCTCAGAGGAGTCTGCATACGGAAACGCCGCTGCAGCTCGTCAAAGTCCAGCAGGTTTGCCTGTGAAGGCTTCATGTCCTTTTTGGCGTAGCCTTGCTCTTTTAGTCTCTCACTGTACTTTTTGGTGAGATCGACTAGCATGTTCCATTCGAGACGCTTGTGGCTGTTATGAATGGTAAGTCTGTGGTCAAGCGTTAGGCAAGCGAGCAGACAGCGTCCACTTGAGTCACAACCTAACGGAGACCAACTTGCATATTTTATTCCTTTGCGCACTCCTATCGATGGGTTCATCACTGTGTCGCCTAGAAAAACTTGCCTTACTATGGGGTCCGGATGTGTAGAGAACTTCTCCATCGCTTCAGCTTGCTGTGCTGCTGGCCCCACCTTAAAAGTTCAAAACACAAATGAAATACTTAAGGTTAAAAGTCAGGTTTAAGAGTAGTTTGCAAATCATTTCAGCATACATCCAAACTATATGAGACTATATTTGGAGCTGGACGGTTGAAGACCACATTTGATATCAATGATACACTTTGAACTACTTAAAATGCAATTTTTTTTAACCACTGGGAAATTGCAAGGAATCTGAAAATGTGACCCATTCAGACCATTTTACACTTCACTATTATTAGGCCTAAGCCTCCAACTCCCATACCCATGGTCAGTCCTGTCACAAACATCTAACAAATCATTTTCTGCAATGAATAACTGCAGAAGCCCAAACCTGAAGAGTTTTCTTAATGCAACAGGATACAAAAGACAATTTAGTCAATTGCGTGTATCCAAATTTTTGGCAACAGTTAGGGAAAGGCCCTAACTGTTGTCCCAGCACATAAAACAGGGTGCATAAGGACATGTTTAGAAGAGTTTGGTGTGGAGAAACTCCATTGGCCAGCACAGAGCCCTGACCTCAACCTCACTGCAGAGCTTTGAGAGGAAGTAGAACGCCGATTGCGAGCCAGGCATTTTCATCCAACATCACTGCCTCGACCTAACAAATGCTCTTTTAGCTGAATGGGCACAAATTCCCACATGCACACTCCAAAATCTTGTGGAAAGTCTTCCCAGAAGATTCATAATATTGGCCATGGTTTTAGAATGGGAAGTCCAACACGCTCAAGCGATGTGATGATCGGGTGTCCACTGACTTTTGGCCATATAATGTATATGCATGCGTGATGCAGCAGCATGATCAGACAGACAGCAGCCTCTAAAAATCAAGTAGTGCTTTGAGTGCCAACGTCTACTGCTCCCTCAGTAGCCCTCCAATTTACAAGCAGTTAATCATATCTATAAATGACAGCAGGAAACCAACATTGCCTGTCTGCCACTGCGCCTAGTGGATTATAAAATTCAGCTCCATCCAGTATCTTATCTGCCAAGTGGATTTTTGGAGTGGAGACGAACCTATAAACAATCATGTTTACACAGTAGAGCAGCTGCACAGAGACAGCAAAATTGTTTTTCAGTTTCTCTTTTCATCGACATTTGTATTCCACTGCTTTAATTATCTTTCTGTTCAGTAAATAATGAAAATACAGAAGCGTCCACCGCTGCCAAACTAATAGCACACAAGTGGATATTAGCTTGGCTGTGTTTCTAAGGCCTGTTTACACAAGTTGCTTAACAAGTAGACAAATAGCAGTAACACTGCGCCAATAGACTCACAGATGTCATTTTGTAATCACCTATAAAGTGTAGTCTTTAGACACACTTCTGTTACTAAGTAGCAATGGTAATACCTTAAAATGTTTTGGCTCTTTGGTGGTAAAATACATTCACGTTGTCCAAAAGCTTTGTTAAAAATGACTCAGGAAACACTGCACTATACTCACTATACTCCATTGTCCCTCTCAGGCTTAAACACTATATACATCTGGCAGTTAAAGGCAAAAAGTAACATCTGCATGTAGTTCACTAGGAAAACTTAAGGACACTGCAAACAGAACTCAATTGACAAATGAAGAAGAAATGCCTTTTTTTTAACCAGCAAAAAAATTGAAATACTAAAAAAAAAAAAAAAAGTCTGCAAGTTGATCTTTGTTTCTTTAATAGATTTTTTAAAAAGAAAACATTTCAAAATGTTATTCTGTGCCCCATTCAGGACTCTATGCTTAAGATCATGACTTACACTTTTCCATAATAGCTGACGACAAACATGCCAATTAAGTGAGCATAATACTGGAATAATAAATGTGAGGTCAAACAGTCTGAGACCACTTTGAGGAATCTTTAATATTTTCACATAAACTTGAAAGCTTGAGGATTCAGAAACATTTAGAAACACAAGAGGTTATGACAAGAATGAATGAATGAATAACATTTAAGATTCTACACTATTTCTTGGTCAGCCATCAAATGTAAGCAAACTTGACTTTGTTAAGGTCAGATTTCTTTGAGTTGCTGAATTATGTGTTGAGATGATCTTCATGGACTTGATGATACTCATGAGAGGCTTGTTTGGGTCACTCAGCTTGCAGCCAGTGTTTGCCTGTTATAAATATGGCTGTGCCTCCAGTTTTACAATGAGCCCAGTTCATGAACATGAGCAGAAGAGATGGGATTTTGGAAACTGGTGGCACTCCCCTTTAACTGATTCCTCCCCTGCAAGCTGTGAAGGAAGGAGCTCCACACTATCAGTCAGCGAGTGTTATTGTTTACTAACACAACATATAGCATGTAGCTTAGCAGCATCTTTATCAGATGTTCATACATTCATTCAAAGACATTCAGGACACAAGCAGCTCCAGGTTCAGCTCTCAATGTTTACCAGCTAAAGTTCAATCAGCTGCTGCACGTGCTAAGCTAACGTTACTCTGCTACCTGTGTTTCCTCTATGACGTGGATCTGACAGGTGAACATGTGTGGACATTTACCCGCAGCTTGTAGGTTTCGGTCGGGACGGGGATGGAGGTCCTGTGCAGCGTCAGCTCCTGCTTGCTGCTGTGGACGTCGCACACCAGCTCCATCAGAGACAGGGAACTGGTGGTGCATACAGCCAGGCGGTGATCCGGGGACCAGGTGAGCGGCTGCAGCCCGCTCACCGGCGATATGAGCGGGACGACCGGCTCCCGCTTAACCGGCACATCCTCCGGGCCGAAGAGCAGCCCGTCCTCGGCCTCCGGCTCGGTCTTGATGGCTACATTTGTCGGCAGTGAAAGCACCGTATCTGACGGACTGGCGGCCGCCATGTTTACTGCGCGGTGGAAGTGACGTCAGGAGCGCGGGAGGAGAGGTAGGCGGGACATCCTCCGCTGAGTTAAATAGTGCTCTGTGTATGATCTTATATACACAGTTTATTATATTATTATTAGTAGTAGTAGTAGTAATAGTAGTAATAGAAGTAGTAATATTAATAAAACAAATATAAGTTATTGGGAGGAAATCATGACCACTCATTTTGACACTCATTTAGATCAATGCATTTTGTTGAACTTACACATGGAACTTTCAGTCAAATTGTGTAAATTTTCCTTATCTTTTACTTGTATAATATTCACATTTTCATGCAGAGATTCTACATAGAGTCATAATCATATATATTTCAGTGCTTTCCAACCCATCCCAAGATAAATCTGCGGGGTCACAAAAAGACCTTTAAATCTTCTCAAATGAAACAATTACAGAAGACAAAAACTCTCTCTTTTTTGATTGATTCCAGTCCACATATACTATAACCTGTGATACATTGCATAATTCCTATGGGCCATTAACCGAAAAGGTTGATATCCACCAAATTATTCCATTTTGTAGTTGTACATACCTGATTGTACATTAAATTAATACAAAATGAATTCCCATCACTTGAAAAAACAATTAGGTGACCATCCGTATGTTGATTTTCTATACCTCTAATGCTGTTCAGCTGGAAGTGGTTTAAATGTCTTCCTGTTTGGCTGATACCTGATACCTTGATTAATAAAGTACTCTGTCAGTACTCTGTCTGTATACCGCCATCTATGTGAGAATGACAAACATTTAATCGGCTCAGCCTTTATATTGAAAAAACAAGAAACCTGCTATCTGAGAGAAATTTAGCTCATTCAATGTGAAGTGCAGATAAATGTGTATTGGATGAACTAAAGACAAGTTTCCGTATGTTCATGTGAGAATATCAAAGCTGTGTGTCATTTCCATTTACAAGCTGATTGATTGACCTTTAACCCTCTGCAGCGATCACATAAACTAGCACTGGATCAAATGCGGAATATATCATCTCTGATCTCTGAAATGTTGTCCTTTGAACCCTTGCACACACACTTGAATGCCAATCAATCTGTCATTACCACCTGACAGGCTGTTGATATGCTTTCAAAGTAATTACAGTTAATGAACCTGCTCACTTATAGTTTTGCTGAGTGTTGTAATAACACACATATATTAGTATGATTTACTTTTCATACACTGTTTTAAATGTGTGAGAGTCTTTGTCTCTTTTGATATTTAAATAGAATCACATTTTTGTTAGCCACAAACCGTCACTAAAAGAGAAAAAAAAATGGTAAAGACCACTGAATTTTTTCCACTGATGTCCTATGAAAATGTAAGTGTAATTGAATTAAACTGAATGAAACCAGTTATACAGATATTTGTTTGTTCATATCACAGCAATAAACCAACATTTATATATTTGTATCATCAAACCTTCAGTGTGTACACATCATGCAACATTTGTCTCCATCAATTTCTTTGTTTGTTCTTGGTATATTTATCTTATCTATTAAAATTATATTTAAACAAATATTTTATTTTATTGCATTTTCATTTATTTTTGTCTGTTTAATGTGGAAGAGTAATTGTGTTTTGACTAATGTTTCAGAACAAAACAGCAGCCTTGGACAGTGTGTCAGGACTTGCACATCCTTGCTTTAATTAGATTAGATTAGATGAAACTTTAATGATCTCCATGGGGAAATTTTGTAATCTATGTGACACATTCATTCAAAGAGGGTAAGTCTCTGTTGAAACAGCGCCGTCGCTCAACAATGACATATTCACCACTCCGACAGGGAGAAAAAAAAAAAAGAATGAGCCCAGTCCTTGACAGGGACGACATCAGTCATTTCATCTGTCCGAGTGCAGTCACTCATCACCGTCATCATTAATTGTCACATTTCATCGTTAATTAATGAAAATATGAAAACTGTCCTGTTCTCAGTTGATGGCTCAGATATATATACCAGCATGTTTTATGCGATGAGTCACCAGACGCTCCTGGACGGGTCAAAGGTCAAACTGCTGCAGCGGGATGCAGAGCTGGAGACTCCCAGGCAGACAGTGATTTGTTACAGCCCTCACATGAAAGCTCCTCTCGCAGTAGCTGCCTGACTCTCAGCAAGATGACAGCGGGATTTCAACAGGCAGAGTTATTTGTCACAAAACAAATCGTTACAAATCTGTGAGACAAATATAGAATAGCGCGCCCACCATGTTTTAATCTCTCATTTTTCTGTCTTTTGTTTCGATAATCGAAATGAATAAATGAACGGGGACCATGGTATGTTTCATTCTTAATGAAGCGTGTAGTGAATGAATATTTCACACACCTGCTGTGTGTCTTTGGTGGGTTTTGACTGGGGACCCAATCCCAGCCCGGGACGTATGAATGTTGGATTAAACATTCATCAAATGCTGTCACAAAAACTTTATCCTCTCCTGTCAACCACACATAAAGGCGGAAACAGGCCCCGGCGCAGGCCAAAGTAGCCCAGCCATGAGTTGAACCTCAGCCTTTGGTTTACTGGCTGTGTGGTAGTAGAATAATTTAGGCTGCACTGCAATCGTGTCTGAGGGTATGTAGGTTATGTTGTGTGGGTTTATGGATATGGATGGGGTCACCTCAGGTCACTCCCCTGCATCTCTAATATCCACCTGCTGTATTGTTATTGCCTGCTGGTTCCTCCTCAGCCTTTCACCCCTCAGTACACCACATCCTCTGCTGTTTGCTCGCTCCAAGTGTCACTGGAGCCGCTTACATGTATCTTGTGCAGAAGCCCGCAGGGACGTTTTGATGCATGGTTCATCATACATGTTTTAATCATTCAGTCTCTCAGACACCTCCCAGGAGGGGGCTGCTGCAGCACATTACCGAGTACACACAATTAGTGATATAATCATGATGATGATAATGAAATGTATTTAGAGCATATCAGCGTGGTTCATTCTGTTCGGGGAGACATTAGCAGGACTGCAGCCCTGGAAAAGCCTCGGCGCTCGGGCTCCTGGCGCTCCCCCTCTGGAGACTGGCAGAGCCCGGCAGGTTGCCACGTCAGAGATTAGCAGTCATAGCAGTCGACTTGGCGCTCCTTCTGCGCCGTCAACTGCGAAAGCCTCACCTGACAGGTGTTGCTCTCAATCAGTGCTCCTCTGCCCCCCCATGCTGTCCTTGGAGTGGAAGGGACAAAGAAGCCTCCCATCCCCCTTTATACACCCTGACAGCCTCTAGCAGGCGATACTCTGAGACTAGGCTAACGGTGCATCTCCAGAAAAGCAACAGCAAATCCCCCTTTCAATGAGAGACTACTGATATAACATCAGTGACATCAGTAGGAAACACAGCGCTGGCCTTTTATTTAGCTCCCCCCGGGGATGTTCAGTCACCTGTTAAAGGTCAAGGTGATAGGATGTCAGGATAAGAGGGAGGGCCTCAGCACAGAAATAACAGTACATGCTGGGAACTGTTTTAACAGACTGTAGGCCAGAAAAAAAAACAAAAGATCACTGGTGAAAAATAACACTAGAGGTCCAACAGTGTCTTTGTTTCTGAATAGAAACGCATAGCTCCTGGCAAAGTTCTGTTTAATAGTGAATTGCTAAGGCAGCCTCTTGTCTGGATGCAGCATGCATACTAGTGAGGGAAGATAAGTACAAATACATACAAACAGTTTTAAGCAAAAGAAAATCTAGCTGTGCTTTGCTGACTTCAGGCCTCTGTTCGAAAATTACATACCCATAATAAAGAGTATTTGAATAATTCTTGTGTCATAATAAAGGGAACACTTGTAAGTTTTGTTCAGATGTGTAAATATCAGTATATACGTTACTGGTTAAGAGTAAATGAAGATGGCACACAGCACAGAAAAATTTCAGGTTTGCCTGAAAAAAAAAAGCACTTTTAGGATAACAATGCTTTTAAAATGATCCAGCTGCAGCTCTAAACCTCTACCAAATCATAGCACAATATGTGAGTATTGTCTCTGCAAAGTTTGACTCTGATAAAGTGAAGCAGAACAAAACTAGAGAGGTTTTAGTGCAGACAGTGCAGGCCAGGTCACATCTTGGTACAGCTTGTTACATTATGGTTAACTTAGTGCCATGTGTCAAATTCAGTGTGCTACGTGAATTTACTTATTTCCCCTTATTCTAGCAACAAAGGAACAGGAACAGCCACCAAAGTGAGATTGACAGCACTGTTAGCCAACCCGTGCGCCAGCTTGCTTGGCGCCCGGCCAATCCCGTGGCCCCCTTGTAGGTAAACAACACCTCCCAGAGACATCATGGTTGTTTGCATTGTGGCTAAGGAAGTAGCGCTAACTGTTTCTGGTGTGGATTTACAGATAAACAAACTTTTCATGGTGAAACAGCTATGGTAAGAGAAATTTTACGACTATAATTTGACGAAGCGCTTTCGGTTTTTGCTGTTTGTTATTTGTGGCTGTTGCTTTGGTTTTAGAGAGCTTTGATGGATATGGTTTGAATCAGTGGACTGTCTGCTTTCGTTTGAGGGGTTGTTTGTCCGTTTTGCATACAGTACCACAGCGCTATAGCCAGAAATATGGCGAGTGGGTTGACTTGGTGGCGCTGTATTAATTTCTATATTTGATAATTCATTTAGCTGGCGTTTGAGCTGTGTTTGGTGCATGTAAAAATGGCTTATATTTTCTTGCAACCAGGTTCTGCTGTTTAGTTTGATGTGCAGCATTACTATATTCTCTTATGATAAGTGCATTGTTTGACATTATTTCTTTCTCTTACGCACGAGGGTCCCAATTGGGTGACCCTGGGGCCCAAGAGGTTATTAGTTTTCCATTGTCTGTGGTTGCTCAGCTCACAGCATCAACAAGTGAGATCAACACAGATGACATTAATTGTTTTAGACCAGAAGAGGAAGTCACATGTGAAAGCCCACATGTGTTTTGAACATAGTGATAAGTCTTGGTTGTCATAAGTAACAGTTTCCTTTGGACCAACAGACAGTGTGTTTTGTTTTCAATGAAAATATCAACATCTTCAGTTCCATTCACCTCCTTTGTCATGTGATGGATGTAGAAGTCTCAAGAGACAGATGTGAACCCTGGGTTCTAAATATATGTTGACCAAACCTCTTCATAGTAAGTGAGAAATAATGTTTGGTACTTTTTTTGTAATAGTAAAAAAGCCCTCATGTGAAAAGTAAACTCTCCTGTGAATTTGCCTATATTCTTATTTGTAACAGTTTGAGTTGCATTTGCTGCTAAGACATGACACTGTCATCTGGTTCCTGACTAACCCATGAATCATTACAATAATGCAGATTAGCTGTTCTTTTTTTTTTTTTGGTATTTACTCATCAAGTAGTCCATCACCTGTGGTAGTTTTACTTGATAATATTTATCCACTGGACTTTAATGTATAAGAAATAACATTATAGAACTACTGAATCAAGGGACTCAATGTTTAGTTCACAAAATCCTGCCACTACCTATTAGGTATAAGGCACAGTACAGTTACCTGAGGCCAGGCCCTAATCTGTAGGTTATTAAGGGAAACATGGAAATTGATTGGGTGGAAATCAGGAGGAAAACCAACCTTTCTATTTATTCCCAGCGATAATGGCTGAATTATTCATCCTGTGTGATGATTAATTAAAAAAGGCCCCGGGTCCTGTGGCAGGTACAGGCTGCCGAGGCACACGCTGACATTCCCATGTGATGTGCTGCATGTCTCTGCCTCCACCCGCCCTCCTCCTGCTTTCCCTCTGCGTGTCTGTGGGGACGGTGCCCTCGCACACGTTACATGCCTGTGCACCCAACATTTTAACCTAATACACAAATACATGAGGTGAAAGACTGGGGCCTGGTAATCGTATGTAAAAGCAGACCGGGGGTCAAGTTCAAATCGTTTTCTGGGCTTGCTATAGCCTCTATGGGGTCTATGATATTTCCGCTGGTTCTAAGTTATATAAATAGACGTGTGTACAGTTCTCATATAGGAACCTGCAGTGTATAGTAGGTGTTGTAAATTTGTTAATATTTTAAGTAGATTTGAAACAATTCTTAAACATATTTTGCCGATTTGTCTAAAAATCAATCAGTGGTGAATGAAAGCATCTTCAGTCAACAGACCGTCACAGCTTTGTAGATGACTAAGAATGACTGATCTCTCAAATTCCAAACCAGACTGCTGAAATGTGTTTGACTTATTAGTCACACAGGTCGCAGCAGAATTAAAAAATAAATCCAATGACTGTTGTTACAGCACCGTTGGAGATTTTTAATATCAGTTGTTTCATTCCCCTCCTTTGTGATGCTCTTGGTAGAGTTCTGGCGAATCTGTACGAGTTGGACTTTTCAAGTCTGCTTTCTTTGTTGGTTATTTGGACTTGCAGTGCTCAGTATAATGCATATTAATCCTGCTACACAAAATGACCAATGCAAGGAGAACTTGTTTGTCAGTGGATGCAGAGTTGCAGCGGCATGCTGGCAATTGCATGTTTTTGTATCATCAGCATTTGCATATACAGAGTCATACGTTACTCTGGACATTTTATCAATTTAGCAATACAATTTATGTCATTAATGAGAATCTGTAATTACATTTGACATAACAAAAAAAGCAAAAATAATGTGAACAAATGATGCTATGTATGAGCTAAAAGGGGGCATGAGAATGTTTGGAGGAATGGAAGTACAATATAGTGACTGTAATTAGTGGTTACAGGTTGGTGCATGAAGCAGGATCCACTTATGTTTGATGTGAGTGAATGTAAAACAAGGATGTTTAACGACAGCTGTTCAAAGCTGATATTATCAGATTGTTCTGCAGCGCACTCCATTTTGTAGATTCTGTCTTAATAATAGATTTTTTCAGATGCTCTTTCCTGCACATTGATGCATCTTGCCTCAGTGTAACCAGCGGCTGGCTGCTGCCAGAGTCAGGTAGGCAGCGGCTGTTGCGTCCTCTGACCTAGTGTGGGCAGCTGGCAGTGGGCAGGACATGCCCTGTGGCAGTGCCAGGGGAAGGCCAGGAGGGCTGGGGTCCAGGCCTGCTCCTGCCTCTGCTCGGGCCCCGCTAATGGAATGGGGCTGGGCCGCCCATATGGCACTTGTGAGAAGAACTGGGGGCTCTGGAGGTTGGCACGAGGAGTCACCAAGCAGTCTCCCGTTAGAAATTAAACAGGACAGGGCCAGACCTACGTGATCACCCCACGACCACCAAGCGTTATGGATGTGCTTGCTGATGGGGACACACCTGCACCAGAGGCTTCCATCTGCCTTTAAAGGACCAAACCATTGTTTTTCGATGTTTTAATCCATGAACTATCAATATTGAGATATTTCTCATTATTGCCAATCAGTAACAAATCCCCTTAACTTTTTATATTGTTTCTCTAGATCGTGCACAGCATTTGGATTTGATTTTGCTACAGCATGGAAAACAACTCACAGAGACTTGAACTGAACAATATGGTTGTACAATAATGGAGCTGAGAGCCGAGACCGCTCTTAACTCTCTCGCATGTCGACAACTACTGTGTTCAAAAATATATTATAAAATGACAATTAGAGCTAAATAGCACCAACAAAGAGTTCTCCAGTAGTTTGCCATTAGAGACTGTTGATAGTGAAGACACCATGAAGCATATTAATAAAAGGCTCAGTAATCCTCTTCTTGTTATTAACACCAAACATACAGTACTTTGTGGATGCCATTTCCAGTCCAAACCATCTGCTCACTACAATCCTCACTCTCTGTGTCAAGGAGAAAAAAAGAATGAGAGCATCATAACTTCGGCTAGTAATGACTGAACAGAAATCTTTCTTTTAGTAGCTACACAAGGCAAAACCTTCCCATTGTTGCCCTCCATCACAAAGTGACTGGTCATGACACAGACGGATAATGTGCGACACATTGATCTAGTTTTGCAATGATGCAACAACTGAAATGCAATGAAGTATAAATTAGTTCAATCAAATACGCATGATGTACATATGTCAGGACTGCTGTGCATCAAGAGGCATCATAATATCCTTTACACAAAAAAGCTCCAATTGATGGCTGCGTATAAAACAATTGTTGATAGTGGGCAAAAGAATGCAGGCTACATGCACAGAGCTCATCTTCACTTAGTAAAACTATTTTCAGTCAGACTTCCTGCTTCACTTGCAGTAACGACTCTGAAGACCTCACTTTTGTTTCTGCGGAGCTGGTCGACATAAACAGCCCAGGTTAATGAGCCAACAACTTGGAGAACGTCCTCTATTTGGAGGTCAAGGAAAAATCAGTTTGCCAGGATGTACGCGGTGTTAGCCCTGTGTACAGGAGCTGGCCAGATAGGCTGTGTGTAGGCAATGAAGTGGACAGGGGGAGAGCAGTGTAGCCCACCAGCCCTCTCTGGCACCGGACCGACCTGGCTGCTCTCTGAGCTGCGTGGGACCAGGAGAAGGAAAGCCACATGGGATGGGAGGAGAGAGGAAAGTGTGTTGGAGCGGTCCGCAGTGCTGCAGTGTTAACAAATGTGTTCACATACTGTATGTACTGAGATAATGCTTATCCTCGAGAATAACTGCGCGCTCCTTGCTGACTGTACCACACAGGCTGATGCAAACGGAACTAAAATTACCACTTCAGGGTGACACTGGCAATTTGTACTGTAGACCTAAAAAGGGAGAAATAGCGAGGGTAATTACAGTCAGCGGAAAAATACAGTTTGACGTCGCCCTGCCCTGGTTTTCCTCCTAATACTCCATTAAAAAGTGAGGCCAGACTTTTAAAACAGGTCACTCTTGCTAACCCTCCCTCCCATCTCCATTTCTTCCACCTCCCTCTCCTCCTCCTCCACCTTGTCTTCCTCCTCCTCCTCCTCCTTCTTCTCCTTCTACCACCCACCTCTCTGGATCTGGAACAAAAGCCACCTCCGCTGCCGCCACCTCCCCTCCCCATCTCCTGCTTTTCCATTTTATTGGTGACAGCTGCCGCGAAACAAACTCGCGGAGCGAGAGAAATGATGTGTCAGTGGAAGGTCCTTTAGCCCGCGCTGCTAATCTGTCACACGCCGTTTGTTGTTTACTGTTTCCTCCTGCTCTCCGACTGGCCGGCAGCGTGCGCCGCGCAGTAATGGCGACAGATGCTGACCCACAGAAGTGTGAATCTTGCCGATTTCTCCCTGCTGTCAACCTGTAAATTACAGCTATCGGGAGTAATTAGACCCGATAAAACCCTTCCAAGCCTCACCCCCCCTTGACACACATGCAGACGCACACACACAGCTCTGGCCTGTCAATGACCTGAGTGTGTGCCATTTTGAGAAAGAAGGCTGCAGACCCTGAACTGTTCTCTTCAAACTTCATTTTTTAAAAAAATCATAGATCTTTGTCTTTGCAGCTTTTACCTTTAAAATTAAATTAGGGTCTTCTATACTTCCATTACTTGGGCTCTGAAAAACATGAGCACTTTTCTCTGGTTTAAGCATTTCATCGCTCTTTTAGGTCAAAGTCTGACATCAAAACACTTCATGACTTTGCAGACTCTGAGACTGATTCTGGCAGCGGCTCTCGTTGCAGAGGTGAGTCCGTCCACGCTGAACTATCTTGGACGAATCTGCAGACGTTGCCAGTTGTCCTCTACTTATCCTCACTGAGGTTTTGCAGGGACAGCGGGGTCCAGGGCACAACCAGAGAAGTCAGCATCGGGGCCACCTCTTCTTGCCCTGGCATCCGTGTTCGGCCTGCAACCACCACGGCGGCCACCACTGCCAAGCATGCTCTTAAAAGCAGGGCCTGTGCCCCTTTAAGTAACTCGCGCGATACCAAAGGTCACGCAGCCGGGTCTTGTCATCCTCTCCCTGACTCTCTGCCCTCCTCTACCTCCTTCTCCAGCCCTCGGTGCCCACTTCCTGACCATCGGAGCCAATCACTTTCCACCCCTCACCTCCTCCGCCGCCAATGCCGAGCGGCAATCTGTCACCCGGGCACTAGGAGATGCCACCCTGCCGGCCGCCTTCCGTACACTGCGGTAATGGCTTCTGGCAGCCCTAGAAAGATAAGTAACAGGCAAAAAGGCAGGAGAGCGGGATGAGGAGGGAGGGAGGGGCCGAGGGCCAGAGAGCAGAGGACCCTCTCTCATATCCAAGCTGCCCCCATCTCGCCGCTGTTCGACCCTCCTCTCCCCCTTTCGCCTCACCCCGCTTTGGCCCGGTCGCTTTGCACGATACTTCAGTGAATAAATGAGTCGTTTTAATCCGACTGACAAGCTGGCATTGCCCAGCCCTGCCCTCCATCTGTACTGGCGGCCAGCGCAGCAGCAGGCCCCAGGCAGCCCGATGTGCCAATCCAACACACAGCTTATCCTGGCTGTAGCTTCAGGGACAGAAGGGTTAGAGCTCTATGCGGCAGCTACCCTCTCCACCAAAAGAGCTATTTATATAAGAAAGGGATTAGCCGGTGGAGGCTTTGATGAACTGGAAAAAAATTATGAATTTGCTCCCATCTTGCTCTAGTGCACGTTTGAAGTCCTTGTCTTTTTAAACGAAAACTGCAGTTTATTTCCTGCTTTTTCTGTCCAGTCAAATAAAGTGTGGGTGTAAATTTTCAGCTTACATCCACTCTCAAAGCGCAGATTTATTTTTTTAGGGGTGATATTTTTCATGAGACAATGCATTTTTTCGCAATTTCATTTACCCCTGCAACAGATGAATGTGCGTGAACAAAAGCAAAAAACCGAAAGCGAAACTAACCCCATTTCCATCTGTCCCCATCACCGAGGGGTTAATTTTGCTCTGTCATCCTTGGCACAGCGAGAGGCCAAATGCACTATCACTCACGCGGTCCGCCGTCCCGACCGAAAAAACCCAGAGGGAGAGAAAAAACTTGGCCGCAGGAGGTGCTAAACCCTCTGCTCCATTTCCTCTCTCCACAAGCTCCTCTCCACTCCCTCACTTGGCCATGTGTCACCTCCAAGTCGTTTGGGAAGGGACCTGGTAACATTTGAGTGCCCAATTAAGCGCAGGGGCTCAGTCCGGGCCCCCCTCTGGGTTCCGTTCAGGCACGTCACTGATGAGCGGGCTGCCATCTTCCCCCGTGAACCACACACACACTCGCACATGTACACATTCCTCCCACCCTCTCATTCTATTTTATGCTTACTTCCCCCGTCTGTTCTGCCGCTTTTTTTCGCACAAACACACTCTCCTCCCTGGTTAAAGATCCCCCACAGATCTGATTGCAGCTTACCTTTGGAACAGGAGGTTATGACTGTTTGATCCATGGCTGCCGAACCCGTTGCCAGCTATACACCGGGGCCTGGATGCTGCTTATTAACCAGAGGGGTCCTCCCACTGCGCCGCAGAGGATCCGAGGGCCCGGTGTTTTGCTGCTTTTTGGTGAAAGATTAAGCACTGTTTTCTTAAATTAGCCTGGAAAACATGAAGCATGAACATAAAAGGAAATATTCTTTATCCGCAAGGTCAACTATGCGCTCATTATCACCCAGATTGAATAATTACTGAACTTAAGAAGCGTGGAGAAAATAAAACAACAACTCGGAGTGAGCGCAGTCAGGCCTTTTGAAGTGTGCTTATTCCCTTAACTGGAGTGAAAGAGCATCGCTGGATAATTTAGGTTACAGGCTCGGCGGTGACAGCTGGGCAGCATTGAAAGCCAACCAAATCGACATAAATCACTTTTTTTTTCAATAAGTAGGTTAATATCTCAGAATGGTGTTTAATGTTTTATTCAGCACCGAGGCAGGGACAGTGTTAAGGGACGGCAAGTGTTTTTTGAATGCAGATGGGAGGTGGAGGGCTGGGCAGGGTTTGGCATCTCCCCCGCGGTCGCCTCCGAGCACGCCGGCCCTGTTAGAGGAGCGCGGGAACGATCCTCGCCCCTCTCGAGCCCTCTCCATATTAAACAAGTGCTTTGTAAGTGTGCCGTCATTACTATTCATCACAAATAAATACTTAAGCACTGAGAGCTTAGCACCCCGCTGCTTTACAGTTATCCATTATTTCTGTCACCTGGTTGTCCTTTTTCTGTCTCCTCCCCTCACTGCCTCGCTTCCCCTTTTGTGACTGAACGTTCCGGTGCCCTTCAACTAAGTAGTATGCTGGGAGGGAGCTGGTGGCTAGTGCCCATGTGCCAAGCCTCCCTGCTTTGTGTCCCACATTCTCTGCCCTCACCTGAGGCCTTGCCCCAACAGGACAGCAGGGCCAGAGGCTTTATTGTGTTCTGTGTACTTCCCAAGACGATGCCCTTCCACTGTTTTCCACACTTTTTCGCCTCCACACTTCCCCCCCTCCCCCTTCTCTTTTTGCACAAACATAACAAACACACCCACACAAACACCCCTCAAGTTCAAACACACACCCAAGTCCACTCCTGCCCCAGACGCGGGGGCAAAAGTCCACTGCACCCTGTCCTCTACGGCGGGTTTTTGGAAGGTGATCCGATCCTTTTTCCTCTGCCACTGCGCTTGGTGGGCTGGCTGGCTCCGGTGCAACGCGGCGTGCGCTGGCGTGGACTGAGGCTGGGCCAGTGTGCTCACAAGCTGATGAATTGCAGGCGAGATGCGGGGCGGCAGCCGGCGAGGAGCTCCGGCGAGCGGCCGTCAACCGCTATCACTGTCTGCTTGTGTGATGGGGGAAATCGGAGAGACAGCGCTGACAACTTAATTTAACACCAGATCTGGAGGAAGCCAGAGTGCCACTGCGCTCTGGATAATTGATAACTCTGCCACTCCGCCACACCTTGCCTCACCTCGCGCCCACCACGCCTCAGCTCATCATCCACCCAAATAAGTGGTGGACACATTACTGTACAGATTTTAAAGCTTGTCAGGTTGCTGTAGAAATGCCTTTTCACTCCAAGTGAGAAAAGGGGAAGCGTGGACTTAATGGTGTGTCAAATGTCTGTCTTTGTTCTGTGTTTCCGGCAGGACATGGGTATCGTTTGACATTTTTAATACCGGTGCCAACACAGTGCTTTAGTTTCAGTACTGATATTGTACATTTTCCAAACCTTAGCTTGAAGAATATAAATACCTTTTCCTACGAACCCTTCCTTTAACAAAATAACACTACTGCCTGAGAAAAACTTTGCCTACATAAAAAAGGACCAAAATAATGATTTTATTCAGGAAGTAGCTGATCAAAGAATAAGGAATCAAGATTAAGCACTATTCCTTGATATAGTACTACAGATAACAGTGCTCAAAAAATACTGAGGTTTGATACCCAGCCCCGACTTCTAGGCTTTTTTGCCTTAAAGCTGCTTTCTCCTTTTAAAAAATATGGACTACAGTCAGATGGGACACACAACCTCTCCCTCATCCTGACTTAAGAATGACTACGATGCTGAATTTTCTCCTTGGGCCACAGAGCTGCGGCGCTGCAGGGGGATCGCGCTGCCTGGATCTCCTTCACAGGCTGTTGGAGGATGCCGAGCAGGAGCCCGGTTGACTGGTAATGCCTATTAATTACTAATACAAACTGCTAATTAGCAGACCAAACACTGGCATCTGTACAGTTTGTTTTCCCTGCAGCGATGCTATTGAGTTCTAACACAAAGAGGCAGTAAACCTGAGCTGCCTGATGTGCATCAGAATCAAAGGGGACTTGCTGTTAAGCATATTTAATGCCAGGACCATGCACCACATAGGTGAAATCAAGGGCAAAACCAAATTTCATTCCATTTCAAGGATGAAAGTGTAAATTACCTGTTGTAGGATCAGCAAAGGACAGATGGGGGAAGTAACATTTGCTTAATTTTTACATTTGATTCGAGGAAACTTCTTAAATCTATGGGGGGGGGGGAGAATGTACATCTCAAACATGTTTTAAGTAAAAACTTTTCTGGACAGCAGGTCTGCTTTAGTTTGATCACAATGCATTTTTGACCTGGTCTAAACAGAAAGAGTTTGGACCAATGAGTAGTTCATCACTAATACTTTTACTTCAGCAACATTTTTATAGTTCCTCTCATTTCATTAATTCAACTTCTAAAAACTTATCTCAGTTCATCAACATGACATATTTAGAATTTTTTTCCATGAAAATTGCTTCATGTCTTACATTGTCTTCGATATAACTCTACACTTTTGCCTTCATGTAGAATGCGCTCCACCCACCCCCTCCGCCACTTGCCTGCAGCTTCAACTCTGCTCATCAAACACACCAACCTCATTTATTTCAGGAGCTTAACGATAAGACAAGACTGTTTTGAGTAAGGTAAATTTCATTGCCAACATCCCCAGGCTGTATAAAATATCCCCATCATTATGTAGCACACTGTAGATTTGTTTGGACACTGTCAACATATAAAACTCAAGAAAAATAACAGTGACCAATTGACCAACATGCTGGCTCGTACTGTGTCCTCAGGATAAATGGATGGACCAGCATCTGGCTTTTTTTCATGTTTTTCTTTGGAAGTTTGGCTCTCGTATTTCCTTTGCTAATTCATGAAGACTCTTTATTTCACCAACTCATTTCTTTCTATTGAACCGACAACAGAAAGCACATCCGCCATCATTTTGAAAATAGTGAGAATTAGCATGCAGAATACTATGATATGTAGCTACACCTGGCTTCTCCTCTGATAGCACCTTGTTTTACCTTTACCACACCTGCAAGTTGACATGTATGTATGTTACATATGGAACCCTGGCTCTCTGAATCTGGGGCTGTCATTGGTGCACTGTAATTCCAATGTTCAGCCATGGCATTGACTGCTTATTTCACTCATCATTTGTCCTGTAGCACATAAAGAATACCATATGGCCATGTTAGCAAAGTTAAAAACTGGATTTTTTTTATAAGAGGGGGCCTTGAAATTTAGTATTTTTACTTGTAGCATAATTTTGGTGTAATTACTTTCCCCGTAATTTAAGGATGTACGGAATTTGAATTCATAGAATATTGTTAGGTATCAAACCTCAAAACTCCTTTCATACTGACCAGTTGGGTGTTCAAAGCATCAAGTCTCTAAAACTGTCAAGCACTGTCTGTTCATTTAATCTTATTTACTTATTCTTCCCACAGACAGTTCCCGATTTAAGACAGCATTTAGCAAATTTTATTCACGGAATGTTTTTTTTTTCTACAGCAGCTTGTGTTTAGACAAGATTCAACATTTCAGACCTTGTTCTGTTAACTGAAAAAGGGGTTTTGTCAAACTTTTTATATATTACTCAAATTGAAAAACTGACACAAAAACTGCGGCATTGTATTGGGAAGAGTATTGAAACACATCTAACAATAACCTAGTAACCTCGTATGGATGCTGACGTCACTGTGGGATGCATTTACAAACGTTCACACTCCGGCACGTTTG
Source organism: Centropyge bicolor (assembly GCA_037975185.1). Taxonomy (NCBI): domain Eukaryota; kingdom Metazoa; phylum Chordata; class Actinopteri; family Pomacanthidae; genus Centropyge; species Centropyge bicolor. The sequence goes on from JBBMOC010000048.1 coordinate 1,474,863, forward strand.
GCTATCCGGCCCCCAGGCCCCACCCAGCTCTTCCCAGCCAAGACAAGATGCCACCCCACCCTGCCGCCTTACGCTTCTCACACACACAAAAAAAAATAAATGAGTAATCGGCCACAAAGTGTCAGCCAGCCTTAATCCCCTTTTAATTTCCTTGTGGAGCCTGCGCCAGGGCTCTGGCTGCAGCACGAAGCTGGCCGCTGATGGCAGGATGGCCGCGGTGACAGGCAGGCAGGCAGCGCAGGCCTGGGGGTGTTTACTGGGATCCAAGCAAAGAAAATACAATAACCACACACTGCCACCACTGTTTGCCTTACACTTGAGTGGGATTTAGGTTTCCCCAGCACTCTGTCACAAGTATGTGTGAGCACACGTGCCCACACACACACACACACACACACACAATTGTCATGCAACCAGATTGTACTATGGACATATGCATGCTCTTTTTCTCTCTACCTCCCTCATGAGGGTGCACACACACAAACACACACCTACATGCATATATTAAGCATGTGCTCGAGCACTCAAGCACACCCCTGGTAATACTACTCTAGATGAGGCTATTTATATCTTAATTTATTCAGGTTGGTCTCAGCATAGGGGTCGTAGCCACACAGCTGCCCAGTCCCTGGCAATCCCACAATGCCAAGAGTATTATCTCCTTTTGAACAGCAATTTATTTTCTTCCCTCCACACTGTTATTCACAACTAAAGGTCCCGTCATTAAAATGTATGCTTTCTCAATGTACCCGCACTGGAAAAGGGCAGCCAGCGAATCGCATTCACTCCCCGTTCACGTAATGAAAGCCGTAAAGGAAGACCGAGGTGCCGGCTGACGTGCACGTCTTTGTAACACATTTTCCCGAGAGGTGGATTCAGTGGAACAAAATGGAGAAGGTTAACGTTATTCTGGCAGATGAAGGAATTTTTCATGACATTTACACACAGCAGGGATTTTTTCCCAGGGAGCACCCTCATAACACTCGACTACTCAGCAGATGAGCAGTGGCATATGCATTAAGTGTACAAAATATTAAAAGTGCCTCCTTGTTCCAGGAAGCATACTCTGAGGAAGCCATACACACTTTTAATGATGTAATCTGATAAACGTGCCCCAATAGCAGTGGACAGAGATGTGTGTGAATAAAATAGCTAACAAGAGGAATTTTACTTTTTTTTTGTAATCGTAGAACGAATTGGTTGATAATCTAATATCATAGGTGTAGTTATTGGTATTGATTTATTGGCCAATAAGACATGAAGCAAATTTGCAGAAACAATTTAGAAACAGTGTTGCCATTACACAGTTTATCCACTAGAGAGCAGTGACAAGCCAGTTTTTCATTAAGTGTCTCGCTCAGTCGGCTACATATGTTAGTTACAATAAGCCAAATGACCAAACAAAATTTATGAAATTTTTATTGTTTTTGTGTTTTGTTTACATATGTAAAGATAGATATCAGTGTCAGATTCTTTTTTAACTCTCTAATATACAAATTGGAGTTTGTTGTAAACCTCCAGTATCGGATGGATTTTGGTCAAAAGAGAAAGGTGTCCTTATCTGTCTGTAACAGAATCAAACATTACAGAAACAATTCTGATTAGTCAACCAGCTTATTGACAGAAATAAATCAGTAGCAATTTTAGTAATTGATGATTTGATATCTTTTTTAAGCAAATATTCCAAAAATTCGCAGTTGTGAGACTTCACAGTTTTAAGATGTCACTTTGCTTTGGGAGAGTGTGATAAGCATTTTCACTGTTATATGACATTTTCATTGATTTATTGATTAATCAAGAAAATAGTCATAAGATGAATTAATAATTAAAATAATCGGGAGATGCAGCTCTGAAGCCATTTATTTAAAAAAAAAGAAAAGAAAAAAAAGTCAAACTATATCCGGATCCAAATTCTCAAATGTGAGGTTTTGCTGCTTTTTTCTGTTTTACATTGTTTGTATTTTGGAAAGAAAAGGGGATTTAAAAATGTAACCTTTGGCTCTGGGACCTTGCAATAGATATTTTTCCAATGTTATCTGACATTTTGTAGATTAAATGATTAATCGACGAATTTTAAAAAAAGAAGTGAATCCTGAAATCCAGTCATATATGAATGTTTCTCCTCTTAGATTTTTATAAAAGCATCTGCTATGTTGTTTCATTATAATTAAAGCCCTCTAAGTGGGAAAGAGAATATTCAAAGTGTCACTACCTTCTATCTATAAGGGTTTTTCTAAGCGCCAATTCTCACAGCAAAGGTCTTTATGGCAACATAAGGGGTTAGCCTAGATTTTCAGTCCAGTCTCATTTAAGGCTAATTCCTGTGTGGGTCTGGATGTTTGATCCCATTGCCCATCTGAAGTAATTAAAGGGTTATTAGTAAACAGATATTCACGCTCGCTCACTCTTGCCAACTGTTTCATGCCATCTGCTGCCGGCGCACGTGCTTTGACATTGGAAATATGCTGCTGAACTGACACGGGTGTTTCAACGCATAGGGAATGAACCGAGCTTTCATCAAGTCTAAACACAGTCAAACAGTGTCATCTTTGTGTGTGTGTGTGTGCGTGTGTGTGTATGTGTGTGTGTGGGTCTGAGAATAAAATAGAAGGAAGAGCAGGAAATTATAAGCCAGCTCGTGCTATTTTAAACCTGCTTGTTAATTTCAATCCCTTTAAACTGGCTCTACTTTTGATACCAGCCGACCACTGTTCTCATATTTCATCTCCACAGCCCCCTCTCCTCCTTCTTCTTCCTCCTCTTCTTCTCTCCCTGGCTCTCTCTCTCTCTCTCTCTCCTCCGGCTCCAGCTCTGCCCTCCTGTCTGTTTTTATCCTTTTTTTATTTTCAGTAATATAGAAGGGATTAACCCTGCTGGCCCCTCGGTGGTTACTGTTTCATTTTATTCTTATTAAAATCTTAAGAACCTGCTTTATTATTCCTGTTTGATACTACCTCAATAATCCTCTGCCTGCCTGGCTCTGTGTGTGTGTGTGTGTGTGTGTGTGTGTGTGTGTGTGTGTGTGTGTGTGTGTGTGTGTGTGGCATGCAGCCACAGACCCATAGGTGTGCTGTGTGATGGATGTGTGTGCCTGTGTTTGGGCTGGCAGGAAGTCCAGGACACATTACACACATTTTAATCACATGTGTGCAACATATAGAGGCACAAACGCAATCTTATGCTGGCTCTGAAATCCAGGAGTTTATTTTTTTTTCCTCCCCTCACATTTAAGACCTTAATATATCGAGAGACATAAACTGACACTGTTATACATTTCAACTCATTGTCTCGTGTGTTTCTCTGTAATTCGCCACTTCTGACAAACATTTTTTTTTTCCCATCCGTGTCGAGATGGCTATTACCGCTGATGGGTCTCTAGTGTTTGCTGTGATCTTTCTTACAGCGAGCTGCATTGATTTTGTGAAACCTCTGATAAATCTCAGACAGGAACTAGACAGGAGTGTTGTCACAGCAAAGCTTCCCTGGATCACGCAGTGATTTCTCCTGCAGTTTCACTGACCCGGGGAGCTTTATTTAGAGAAGAGGTGCGGAGTGGCACTGTAAGGTGTCGGCTGTTAGGCTTTTAATTACATCTGCTGCTAAATATTTTAAATTTAACCTCCACTGAGCGTGAGCTGAAAGATGGGAGGGGGGGCACTCATCAATGCTATTAGAATTATCATTGATTTCTTGCATTGAGTTTTTAATTTTAAGTGCATATGCATGAGTGAAGAAAAAGAGAAAAAAAGCCTCACATTGGCTCTGTGTGTTTTCAGTTTGCCATATATAAGCAGGCAAATGGACGAGAAAAGAATAAATGAAGGTTTGATTTCATCCTGCCAGAGGAATAGCTAATGTGACGTTAACCTATCATTTAGTATGCTTTTGGAGAGCATCTGTCCAAGTCCAGCTGTAAGCTCCTCAACCTGGAGACCAATCATCTCTTCATTAAAAGTGTGATACTGTTCAAGTGTCTCCACAGGAAGCCTGAAGCACAGAGGATTACACCATCGACTCGGAGAAAGGTCAACATTATTTGATTTTCTCAAAGGTTACTATTTCTACGTATTTATCGACTGCCGTCTTCTCATAACGCACTTAAGCGTGTGGGGGGGATCTGCGCGTATATTCATTTTCTCTTCTTTGTCCTCCTCGTTTGAGAGTCGTCTGCAGAAGTGTGTGCATTCTAATTTCTCATTTACGATGCATTAAATTCAGATGAGAGGGGGGATTGTTGGGGACAAAGCTGATCACGCTGGGCGAGATGAATCAGAAATTGAACCAAAGTGTTTCATTAAGGGCTGTTGGCTGGCAGCAAAGACAACACGGGGGTGTAATCCCCCCTTCTTTCACCTCCTCCTTTCCTCACTTTTAATTTCTTCTTTCTCTTCCTATCCTTTATTCATCCTCCTCTAGAGGCGCATCTCATTCTTTCAGCCCTTCACTTCTGAGGTCTCTTCCTCTTCCTTCCTTTCCTTCTTCCTACTCCCTTCCTCTTCCCCTCTTTCTCCAAGGCCTGTGAGAGCACCTCCTCCTTGCAAACAGAGACATAACCAAATCCTACCCTCCCTCCTCCCTGTGCACCGGGGTCACACCGTCAAAATGACTCTTTTTATTACAGTTCATAAACAGCGACTCCCCCGGCGGCCCCGGGAAATTTCACATAAACTTTGATCAAACAGACGTTGGCCTCCCTGGTCCTCAACCACCTCTCTCCATGCGTGAAAATAGCTCCGCTCAATCACAGGCAGAGACAACACGCCGAAAACAGTGCAAATAGCAAGGCAGTCACTGATATATCAAGTCATTATTGACCAGAACACCAGGGGAATAGATCTCATATAAAAACAATAAGTTACTCTTTGCCTCCCTCTAACCCTCCCCTCTTTTAGCGGAGGCGGAAATGTAAGGTAGGCAGTAAACTTTGTGGCTTAAAATTAATAGCTTCGAGGGGAGCTCAGGTGAGCGATCCAAAGTGATAAAAGTATCCAAAATAAAAACCAGCAGTTGATTTAACTGTGTGCGTAGATGCTGGAGGCTGTACAATAGGTTCTCCGTCATCCTCTCCATCTGCTTTAGTGGAGCTGTCAGAGCGGTTTCTCCTCAGCGCCGAGGCCTCGCAGTGCTCCCTGGTTGGTAATCGCGGCCGAGGATTGCTGTAATGGAGATGAGCAGCGGGGAAGCAACACGGTGTTTTGTTATTGAGTCGGGTTTTCATGGTGGAGCTGCCACAGCTTCTCTTGATCATAGCTCAACATCTGAAATAAAGGGCAAAGGTCAGCTGCTTTTCACTTTTCTCAGGTCACGTACTTAAATTACAAGGCAGTCTGTATGAGTGCTTTTCATTATCAAATGCAATTTAAAATCTTTCAAATGGTGATTGTATCTCTTGATTGGTATTTTACTTTCAATTATTGGGCGCAAGAGAAAACAGTCATTTCTTGAGAAAATTGATGCCCAGATGTGACTGAAATTAAAACTAAACTGCTTTTACACCAAACAAGTTTTTTTAAAATTATTAATGTATTTAAATAGTTTGTGGGGGAGGGGTCGAAAAAAATATTTAATCTACTGTATTGGAATTAAAGTCACAACATCTCTGAACAAAACCCAGTAAACTAATATATATTTCAGTTAAATTTTTTAACCGAATCCTGCTTGTTCAAATAAAAAAAAACATGTGCAGATACATGGTGGCATCTAAAATAGATTGTATATCATGTTTTATTAATGAAATCATTTCATCATGATAGGAATTTACATGTCGATTCAACACATTCAGTATATAACAGAATACATGAGAAGGTTTGGATTAAATACCTCGTTCAACATTTTGATAGGACACTTACCTACAGACCTCCCTACTTCTTACTCTTAAACTACCTTTGTTCTTTATTCAAAAGTGCAGCAGCCAAGTTCCATTTTTTTTCATCTTTTCCTAAGTCTCCTCTTTCTAAAATAGTAAACCACTTAATTTTGGAAGCTAAGCATCAGATGTATAGAGTCTCCCCCTCTGCTGTACATCCAGTCTGTCCCTCTACAGTCACACAGTGATGCTTGTGTGTCAGTGTGTGTGTGTCAGTGTTCTATAGGAGCCTCAGCCGAACACCATGCAGCCGAGCTATAGTTACTTCTGTATTGTTTGTGTGTGTGCGCGTGCCTCGTCGCCATGCAGTACCGGCTCTGCCTGGGTCCTCATATCAGCCGGTCTATCTTCCCCACCCCCTGCTGACTCCTCACCTTTCCCTCCGCTGCATCTTATGACTCAACCTCCCCTTTCTTTAATGCTCCTTTAGCTGCACCAGTTACTCTATCTCTCCGAGGCCTAATTGAGGGGGACAGCAGCTCCGCAGGGTCACGCGCAGACATGGCGTTAAAACGGAGAGCCCGGTTACCGAGTGACACGTCTCTCCATCCTGATCAGCTTGCCATACATACATACACCCAGCCACTGTTATTGTGTGAGCCTCTTTTCCATTTCTCCCTCTTCTCCTCTTTCTCCTCCCGGGGGTCAGGATGCAACCTGGAGCCAGAAGCAGTCTACAAATTGTCAGAGAGAAGCCCAGAAGAAGAAATGGAGGCTCAGTGTCTCTAGTTCATTATGACTTAGGATGTGAGTTAGGCAGCAATATGTGTTGACATTGTCATAGTTATCACGGGAAAACATCTGTGTAGGGCCTGTCAGGTGTGTGTGTGTATGCGCGTGTGTGTGTGTGGGAGTGTGCTCAAAGCGAAGGAGGACATGTTTGTGTGCCTGCATGCATATACATACTGTAGACGCATGTGCTCTCTGTGCATCTTTTTTTTTCTGTTTTCATGTGTCCATGTGGAGGCTGATGGCTCCAGGTTTGGATGGCGGTGTCTTGGCACTCGCAGGTCTGCTGAGACCTGCCTCTGCGTAGGATCAAGGGGTGCAGGGGCTGCTGCTGCTGCGCCCAGCCAGCCTGACTGCACACCAGCTGCAATCCCTAATGCCTCCGCCACATCCTTGGCAGGCTGCGCCCCTGCCCTTTTCCTCCCAGCTCTTCGTCTTGGCAAAAACTGGCGGCTTCCTCTTATGAATTTATTTCACTCCTGCTTCCTCCTCTTGGCGCCTCAGGACATGCGACATACATTAATGCCATTTGATGATGGTGTTTGACCAGTGGGCACATGATTAGACATGATTTCCACTCAGACTTTAAATCTGCTAAAACAGCCTGTTTATGGGTAATTACACTGGAAGTAATTGCATAATGTATATATGAATTAAAAAAAAAACGACAAGTGAGATGGAGTTGCAGAGTGTAAATCACGCTGCAGCGCTGTGCAGAAAAATGTTTGATGTGTTGGATTTTTATAGGGAGCCTGTTTGTCTTTGTACTTGTGTCAATGTTTACAAATATGTTAGAATTATTTTGTATGGCTCATGGTGTTTGTCCTTTACTGTGTGTAAGAGGATGTTGATATTCTTAGGAAAAAGTGTTATGAGAGCAGTCAGGAAAAGTTGATTCCCATAAACAGGCTAACTTGAGACATCTGTTGTGAGAGGCACTTGAATCACTATTTACTGTTTTGCAAATTTCCACTGCACATCACAATCCGTGTTTTTTCCTTTTTTTATTATTATTATTATTATTATTCTCAGGCAAGTGGGAGAATTTGTTGTGTTTTCCTGGGGTGTTATTACGGTTGAGTTTGGGGACTGTCAAAGGGACGCGGCGCCGCACAGTTAAACTGGGACTCTCAGTACCCATCAGGCCCCTGTGAGTCTTTGTGAAGACGACACCACAGAAGGCGCCTTCCAGAGAAAGCGTCACATCCAGTTAGCAGACATCCGGCGTGCTAAAGAGGTTAAACTGCTGCGCCTGGCACAGCCAATTGTATTGATAACCGTTTGAAGCTGGTTTTCTCTCCTACCTGGCATCACGCTTCACACGCTTTATTCGGCTTGCCACTCCAGACAAACTTCAAACCTGGGAGAGTGTGTTTTCCTCCACTCAGGTGCATATAGGTGTGGGTGTATGTGGGCGTCTGTGTTTATGCCTCTGTGTGTGTGTGTGTGTGTGTGTGTGTGCAGAGCCAGGGGCCTTTGCTGTTGTTTGTTTGTGCTGCCTCCATTCTATAAACCAGGCCTCTGATCTCCCAAACAACATGCCTCCAAATTCCTCTGCCGTTCCTGCTCCATGTAAATATATCGGTGTCAGTTTGTCTGATGATGAAATGAGCATTAGGATCCGGAGCAAGGCAGGGAAACCACACCGCTTCTTTTGCGATTAAAGCCATCCTCTCGGCAGTGTGAGATCTCCGGCTTCTGTGTGTTAGAGAATAAAGTTTCTGCGAGCAGAAAAGTGTCTTAGCACATCTGTGTTTCCTCTTGACTTCTCGGTCTATTCCTACTTTTGCTGTACCGCTCTCTGCTGTCTTTTCCCTCTCACACACCGCCAGTCTTTCGTTATCGGCTTGTTAGCCCGAGGTCCTCGCCTTGGCCTGGAGTTATGGCTCTGTCGGGCAGCTGCTCAGCCAGCCCTGGGGGTCCTCAGAGGCAAATGGCATGTCAAGGAGTGGTCACTGAGGTAGATTGTCTTCCCCCCAGTCAGCCTCACCGCCACCAGTCTCACTTGTCCAATTAGGGGCTTTTTGGCCCCCCTTTAAGTCCCCAACCCATCCACTCTTGACTGATTCTCCAACATCTCCGGGCCCAAGACGAACACACCTGACACCCTGCAAGAGCACAGGTACACATAAATATTGTGTGTGGGCAAACAAGCTCACACACAAACACAAAAGAGTAGTGTTCTTGTCTGGGCATGTATGTGGACATGTCGGCAGGAACGAGTAGTTTATGGACTGCTGATGTTTATGTGTGAGTGTGCATTATATTTATGTAAACTACGAGATTAACACAAGTTGAAAAGCATTTGGGTTTTACCTTGTGCTGAAATCACTAGTTGATTAATGGATGATGTGATTTAGATTAGAGTAGATTTAATTAAATTAAACTTTATTGCCGTACAATACAAGTACTGAGACATGCAGTGCAAATAAGTAGTACAGTGCAAAGTATTGCACATGTGTAGAAATATATAAAAAGCAGTGAGGGGAGTATTTGAATATGCTAAGATTAACACAATATGAACACAATTACCCATGTGAGTAAAATACACTAGGATATACAGTGAAGGGTATATATGAATACACACACATACAAGATGAATACAATATGAACTGTATGTACAGAGTGAGATGAATACATTAAGATATGGCATGTGCTTCAGGCACTAGTATGAATGTATATCACAGGTGTAAGAATGAGCAGTGCTAGTCAGTAGCTGGATATTAATATGGCTTCTACACTATAGGACAGACATACACAGTATAGACAGCAGTATGAATATGAATATGCTATAGGGCAGATGTATACAGTGTTTGAGAGGCATACATAGTGCAGGTCAGTGTGTGTGCAGCGATGTGTCAGTGGTAGTGAGACAAGCATCTGTTAACAATTTTGATTATTGATCATTTTTATATATATTTTTTAGCTCAGCAAGTTGAAGATTCTCTGACATTTTATAGACAAAGCAATTAATTAATCATAGATAATAACACATTAATCATCCTACATTGAACTTTTACAGTATGTGGCGCCTGGTACTGCGAAAACTAATTGTGACTCTGCATTGAGTTTAGATGCTTGTGACAGATATTTGCAGGTGACCAGACTCGATTTGCAGACAGATCCTCACATCTACGTTGATTTAATGATCTCATCCTGTCCTGTGAGCTGATATAGAAACAGGCATTGTTATAATTAGCTTACACTCAGAGGTAAAGTAACACTGATGAGTTGGCTGTGTCAATAGGATGGAGCTTGGCATCAGCACTAGAGATGTATTAGATAGAGATATATTAGCAGTCTAATGCCTGCCCGTACTTTGATAATGACATTAGCTCTGTGAAAGCGTGCACATGTAAATCAAACCGAGGCTGTGTTGTTATTCCTGCCTGCCATCGCTGATTGAATCGATTGTCGTGTGCTTGCTTGCTCCCCTGGAGGCTACAAGCAGCATCAATCATTTCCTTCCTGTCAGAAACCACAGTGTCGCTCCCTCGACGTTTCTGCAACTTTCCCATAATTTATCCAGTGCTGAGACTTGAGCGCTCGATATAACCAAATTGTACAAAGAAAATCAACAGTTTATGTTTTATGGGGGTTTTTTGGTTCTGAATTCGACAGCTTGTAAAAAACTACATGTGTTGACATGTTCAGTCCTATAATACGGGACTTAGATGTAAATATAGTATTTGTTTAATACTCCACCTCCACGAATGAAAGCATCATACATATCAATCTAACATGTAGGGTTGGGTGAGGACTTTCACTGAAAAAATGTTGTTGTGGTATGATCACATTGTGCTGTTATTTTACTGAACCTTTTTGTTCTATTAGTAATTTCATGCTGTTCACTACAAGTTATTCTATCTAAGCATATTCTTTAATGAAACAACAGCCTCAAATTAATAGCTGTAACACCTCATCAATAGTGTGATTGATTGATTAGTAATTAGTCTAATCTTACAAGTTGCCAATCAAGAAAAAATGTCAACCATTCTCCAGATTGAGCTTCTCAAATTTGAGGATTTGCTGCTTTTCTTTGGTTCATGTCATTGTAACTTGAATATATTGACATATATATTAACCATAAAAACACATGACAGATTAATCCATAATTAAAATTATTCATAAACATTTTTGTTTTACATGTGTGAAGAGTTTTGTCTAATCCATGTCACACGTTTGCCATATCCTGATGTAGACTATATATGGATGTCAGAATAATATAAATACAGTGATATCGATTTCAATCATATCACCCAGCCTTGTTAATGTGCAGATATCTCCATCGTGGTTACATAATCAAAGTGCATCTTTAATGGCTTTATGATTGAAGCCCTGCAGGTGCAGCACTTGACCCAGACCGACTGCTGGCAAATTAGTGCACGTTCTGCTTTTGATTGTCGCATTGTCTTCTATTAATCCTGTTTCCATTCTCCGCTCAAATCACTCCTTTGCTTTGTTACGCTCACATGCACACTGACAAACAGCAATGACCCTGCTGGCAAAAGCAGGAACCTGTTAGCCTTTTTTTCCCCCTTTTTTTTTTTTTCCACAAAGACCACCTGGCCCCCTAACTCAGCCCCCTCCCCTTCCTCACCCCCAGCCAACACACAGCAAGGGAGGGAGGAAGGTCTAATTCAAAAATGCGTGGTCCTGCTCTGCTCTCTGCCCTCCACCAGGAGACAGAGTGTGAGAGAGCTGCCAGACATCACACGGAAGCACCGTTAAAAATACATGTATACCACTCCTCATCATTTATTGATGGCCTCTCCTCCCTTTATGTTTATGAGGTGAGAGGCCTCCCTGTGGCCCTGGTCAGTGACCCCCAGGGTCCACCGGGGTGTCCAAGAAACTGCCTGTTCCCTTTAATTTAGCCCACTTTCAAATCATGGACACCCTTCCATATGTACAGTATAAGCTGTATGCGGGGAGCACTTATAAATAGTAAATTGCTGCTGTGTTGAAAATTGTGTGGTTTCAAGAAATATCTGCTTTTTCAGGGTTGGGAGAATCGGCTTTATTATGATATTGCTGGCCTTGGATGTATAATGAGATTAAAATTTATTTTTAAATAGTCTTGCCACTTTTCCTTTCCACCTACAAAGGGTCATGTAACATTTCAGTTTATAGGAGTATGAAAATCACAAAAATGTCAATTAAGATGCAGCGCTGAAATGTCTCCCGTTGTTTATTGGATGCATTTATCGTCCCTATGAATCACAAGATAGCAGTCAAGCCAGCTCATATCTGTACATCAAACAGTCTGTGTCTTCACACAGAAGGGTTATTTTTCAGTTTGTGTAGTCCTTCTCTTGTTTTGCTCTTGCTGAATTTATCACGTTGTGTCTACAGCAGATGAATAACTTTGCATTTTCATTCTGGAAGAAGCTGGGGGGGAAAAAACTACGCTGGTTTGTGGTGGGATTTTATAGCCGGCTTTGCCATTTCCTTGAATGTCTTTGTCTGGAAGTCATGTACAGATCAGTGTGAGATTTACTCATTGCTTGAGGTTGTCGTCTGCTCCCAGAGGCATTTCCAGGGCTGCTTGGCCGGTGGGGGTCAGGGCCTCGGGGTGTTTTTTTGTTTTTTTTTGCCCTGTTGTCTGGCTGAAGTGTCTGCTGTGAAGGCGGCGTGGCAGGCGGGGAAGTCTGCCGTAACATCGTATTGATTGAATAATCCCTGTGTCATCTGATAGTACTGTGGTTTACATGGACCCCCTGCTGCAAGCTACACAGCTTTCATCACTCCCTGAGACAAACGGACACAAGTCATACTAAGAAGAAATCAAAATTGTGTTCGTTAATGATTGAAACAGACTTTTTGGATATCAACTAGAATTTGTCTTTAGCATCAAATAGGCCTACAAAGTACCGAATGTTAGCATAGTGTGTTTGGTCAAATGTGTGTAGTCTTGTTCATTTCTTCTTTCATTTAGTTTGCCTGTTTATTCTGCCAATTTTAAACTTTATTTTGTTTAGGGAAAGTTCTTCAGCAGTTCCTTTGTGTTGGGATTAAATTAAACAGTGAGGCATTTGAGACATGGCTTTTATTGTGAAAAAGAAAAATAGTTTTAGAGGAAAAATATTTTATATTCCCCAGTGGAAAATGTAGAATAAGCTACATTATTGATTTCATTTCTGAAAATTAGGTATTGTGTTAAAAATGCTGCATTCACGTCATAGCTCAGTCTGATGTGTGTTAGCCTCCAGCTGGGGAAGCCTGTCCATGTCTACTGTTTGCAATTCCAAGTTGGAGATTTAGTGAATTTCTGACAGCTGCAGTGTTTCGCAGTTGGTAAAAAACCAAAGGGTCAAGAAAATGGGTGAAATCCATCATTACTGGCAGTTACATCTAAATTATATCCAATATTAACACCAATGCAAGTAATTCAGCTAATTTGAAAGCAGCATAAATACAGAAATACTTTTTAAAAAATTGTGTTAATTTAGCCTATTTGATGACTTTATAGTGCTGCAACTGGGGGAACTACCTTAGAGTGTGGTCACTTTATTCCCAGTCTGCCAGCGTTGCCTGAATGCAACATTAGTTAGTTCAAAGTGTGAGACTGTGGGCCTCCTCTCATACAAAGCTCCCTTAGTTCACTTAGTTTCTCTCAACTCCTGGATGCCTATGAGATCATGATGATGTTATTGGACTCCATAGACACTAGAGCCAAGAGAGCCTAATATTGCTGTTTGACATCAGACGTCATCAAGTCCATAAAAATGGTCTGTCCTAAGACATTTTTAAATTTCTGACTGTGGGAAAGTGGGAAAAACAGTAAAATTCTCCAAAGCTACTGTACCTCTGAATTATCTCTTTAACCAAATCACACACTGGTTATTCTATGTGATCTGCTAATAACTAATGTAATTTTTGTTCACTTCCATTCGCTGAATGTTGCCTGAAACTGTCCGGAGCCCCACGTTGAAAACCTCTGTTAGCATTGATAGCTTGGCTGGTTTGGCTATGCCTGCTTAATGAATTTATTAATTTCAGCCAGACAAGACTGACTGTAAAGAAACAGAGTGTAATGCTTGGTTTGACAGATTTGACTTAAGACAGTTTTGTTGATTTTGGAAAACTTTTCTTGAAGGTTTTCTTCTGCTGCCTGATAATTTTTTACCATATTAAGGTGATTTTTTGGGACCTGAGTGGGTCATCTGGAAGCTGTCATATATGCTGATATCAGTCAGTCAATGGGGATATTCATTCTGCAGGCCAGAAGAAATCAAGAGCTTTCGAGTGCTACTGTGTGTGTGTGTGGTTGTGAAGCAGCAGCCCCACCTCTTCCTTCCTAGCGTCTATCCCCCTTCTCCCGCTCTCCTCTCCTGTATTTCCTCCCTAACCCTCCTCCTGATCCGAGAGGAAAGCTTTCATTATTTGCTGAGATTGGGATGTCAATCCCCGCGCCCCTGACCCAAGTTTGTAGTTCTCCCCCGTCGTATTGGGGAAATGATTAGTGGGGTTATCTCCCCTCCACTCCGCCAGGCTTTCATTCCTCCTCACGGCCCCCCGTACCTCCAGGCGAGGAGCGGATCTCTAACCGGGAGGCTGCTGCTCTCCTTTCACTCCTCCACACTCTCCCCTTTACACTTGCTGGTGCTTCATCATGTGGGCTACTTCATCTCTCTAAATGTCTCTGTTCATTGCTGAGTCAGATTCATTTCAACACCAAGCTCTCTCTTTTTTCTCTGCCTCATTTTCAGCCACTGAGCCACAGAAATGTTGCTTATGTGAATGAAGCAGTGTGACTTTTAATTTTAGATTTTATTACGAAAGATAAATAAAATATAGGCTATTTAGGAACATGATGACTTGCCAGGGTCAGTGTAGACCTACTTAGACTGCAATTTGTCCTCTGCCTGTTGAGCAAACATAACATCAGTGCATCCAACTGCAGCCTTTATTTGCATTTCCACCATAAAGACTGAAGCATCTATTGAAAATAAACTAGAATTTTGAAAAGACACACACACACATATTTTTGTGTTTCTCATTCCTCCTATTTTCTTTTATTATTATCATTTTCCAACTTTCATTATTCAAGCATAGATTGTCCTGTGAAGAGACAAAAAACAACAGGCTTTGTGTATGGATGCCGAAGGAAAAAAAATCTTTAACTTTCTCCTCTTTGAGAAGCAAAGTCAAACACTTTGTTTGGAGTAGGCTATTACACATGAGGGTATGTGTGTAATAAAGTGGCTTTTGCTCTGTTTTGAAACACTTCTTCTGTGTGCTGTGATGCCTTCAAAGGTTACTCCAAAATGCCCCAAATAGGCCTACATGTCTGTAGGCTGTGGAGGCTGTGTGCACGTGGGAATAAATGGATGTAATGACTAACAGCAGATATAATAGCTCATATAAGTGCAGGGAGCTGTAAAATGACTTCTTTTCATTTATGGCTATTGTTGGGTAAAAATGGCAAAATAGGCCATGCGTTTCTTCAACATTTTAATTGATCTATTTTTCATCTCCCCCCGTGGATTTTTTTTTTTTTTTCAACAAATCGCTAGCAGTGTGTTGAAACCATCCTCATGTAGATTTGCCTCATTGGTCCACTGAAAGAAAAAAAAAATATTATTTTAAAAAAAGAGCACAATGCAAATTTAGCTTTGATTCACTCTTAATTTCATCAAAAGCTTGTTTTTTTCTTTCTTTTGAATTATTATTATTATTATTAGGAGTCCGTGGGATTAAGCAGAGTCACTGATCCTCTGGGTTTAAGCCCTTTTTTTTTGTCTGTCGGGAGCTCAACGAGACTCCATCCGCACTTCATTAACCCTGAGCCGGGGACAATCCACGGTAAGAGCCGGGGGGATTTACCACCAGCCTTTCACATGCAAAGAAAAGGGAAAAAAATCTCCGAGTCATCCAACAAGACACACGGAGGCTTTTCCTTATATAATCAGCTGTGCACTTTGCAAGAATAACCCCCTTCTCATAAACAGGGGGTCGTTATCTGAATCGGTCACGGAGCCTCATGATGGGACTATAATGATCTTTTGGCAAAGTTGGGGAGGTGTTTGATTTGTTCCCCCCTTCCTCTCTTCCCTGCAGCCCACTGTATTTTTAATGCAATTTTACGCACCATAAACGCGCCAGTTACCAGGCCGTCAGTCTGATGTTTCACGGCGTGGTCAGCCACTAAGTGGAGGCCCCACATAACAGGTGCCATGCGTGGGTGACAGCAGGGGGAGCTGGCTATCAAACCCATTATCGACTTTCAATTAAAACCTATTAAAGTCTTTTGTCTAATCGTTAACATCCTACACGCCAAGTCTTGTCCGTCAGCCTGAACTCCTTTAACCCCCCCGTGCGCCACGGAGGGAGAACCGGGGTCCTCTCAGACCTGGAGGAGGGGAGAGAGAGAGAGAGAGGGTGAAATGGAGGAGGGAGGGGGTGGATGGTTGGTTGGTTGGTGGTTTGGTGGTGGAGCCGCTGACCAGCTGTCCCCACGCTGATCCCCGGTCTGCAGTCAGCTCCAGCCCGGTCACCAGCTGTTGGAGCCGTTTGGCACCGGAGCGCACATCCAGCACCCTCAAGGAAGAGGAGGATGGAAACAATCAATTTCCAAATGGGATCATTTAGGGCACTTAAACAATTGCGCACATAATACACATGACATTAATATTTCATCCGCTGCATTGTTTATGGAAAACGAATTGGAGTTTGCTGTTAATTTAGGAGAGTGGGAATGGTGATGGAGTACTGTGGGAGGAGGAGGGGGGCAGGACAGGGGCTCCATTTTGGACACCCTTCTGCTTTGTTGGCCCTTCTCTAAAGACATTAGCTGGAATTGATCTTTGATTGCACTTTTGAACGTGTGTGTGTGTGTGTGTATAAGAAGGGAGTGAGCGTGCGTGTTCCACGTGCGCGCGCATGCTATTTGCAAATCCAATCAAACCCCCCCCCCCTTCCATTATGAACCCTGCAATCAAAATTGTGTCCGTGCATTTATGCCTCAAAATGAAAACAGTTACAAATTCAATAAGTCAGTGCAAATTTTTTAAATGAACACCAACATTTGTCCAAACTTAAAACCTAAAAATCTTCCTTCCAAATCTCCTCTTCTTTTTGAAAAGGTTAAGAAAACCAGTGTTAAAGCTCTCGCTCCCCTTATTAACTTTTTTCTTCCCCTCCACACCCTCATCTCAACATTCAACAAATTAAACCAACGACACCAAACCAAACAGAGGAGGGAAGAGTCGTTTGACAGACGTTCAAATTCACTCAGACACGCTTTCCTCTAATAGAAGCCTTTTAAAAACCGTGTTGATTTTCGAGCTGCTCGCAGGGAAAAAAAAGTGCAGATGTTTAATTAAAGCTACACCAGCCATCTCCTCGACCTTTGCTCATTGACACCGACATGTGTTCACATCACTCCAGAATAAAAACACCCATATTTTTGAACAGTGGGCAGCAAAGGCCTCCACTTATAAATCTGGGTTTGTGTTTTTTCCTTTTAAATTGGATAAATACAAGCGTTTATTTGTCATTGGCAACTAGAGTGTTAATTAATTTCTAGACTTTAACACCAAATATTTTTGGTTTTTTGTGTCGAAATGATGTCAAACAAAAAATGAGTTGTTTCAAAAAGGCACTATTATCCACAGTTAGGCCTACCTGTGTGATTCTACAAAATAGGGTTAATCTGAAACAAGCTACTTTAAGATTAACAGTAATAATCTAATGACACACCACACAGTCAAAAACTGCTGCTTCACACACAATCACAGGAGCAATACCCACTCGTGCCATCTCAACAAAAATCACACGTTTTAAACATCATATCGGACTGTCAATTGTTGCTGCTTTTGGAGAATTTAAACCCATTTGAAAGAAGAGTCCACGTGTTGAATCCACCATCGTGCGTCTCACACATACACTCGAGCAGCCACGTGATTAAATGAAAGACTTTTATTTCCACATTTATAAAAGTAATTCTCTTTTACATCAAATCCCCCCTTTTTTCTGTCCAACTTTTTGCTGTGAATTTCACCAAAAAATGAACTTCACGAAATGGGGAGAGAGAGAGAGAGTTTGGGGGGAGGGAGCTAGAGGAAGAACAAAAAAAATGATTAAATCAAATTAAAATAATAAAAAAAACGATCCAGGAAATATACGAGAACCACTCCACAAGTTTGATATCTGCAATATACATTTTCACCAAAGGAGAGTATAACAATTAAGGGTCATCACGGCTTCATATGAAATAACATAAGTAAATGCACAACGTCTGTTCAAATACATCAAATTAACAGGCAGTGACACCTGGACGAGTCCGATCAGTTTGAAAAAATAAAAACATTACTGAGGTGATTGCGTCCCCGTTTCCTCCTCTGCAGGAATAAAACTGCTTTTTTTTATAAATTACTTGACATTTTTACTCCGCTAAAACTTCAACTAAGAACAAGAAAAAAAGAGTTTATATAGATTTATTTCTTTCCTTAGTCTTTGTGCCTACATGTGGGTCCAGGCATGTAGTCCATCATTTCTCAGACTTTTTTTTTTGTTTCATTTCATTTTTTTTTCATTTTGACTCGTTCGCCTGTATAGTTTCTGATGGCTAATCTAGCCTATTATGTTCAAACTGGATCACGTGGTCTGCAAAAGACTAACCAGTAGATCAAACAAAAACCAACAAGGGGGGGAAAAAGTTTCTTTAAAATCAGTCTCTTTCGAATAAAATGCAAAATATTCTTATTTACAGGTTTGTGACTGCTGATCTTCTTGTTGTTGACGTGAGAAAAAATAAAATCAAATACAGATTTAAAAAGAAAAAAAAAGTTCCTTTGGATCCTCTGACTACATTTATATTGAAATTACATGGTTCGTTTCCGCCTTTGCCACGAGCCAATGTCCACATAATAATAATAATAATAATAATAATAATAATAATAATAATAATAATAATAATAATAATAATAATAGAGGTCTACTTATCAGCTGTAGGTCAAAGTGCCTCCAACAATTTGTCAAAAACACTGAAAATACTGAAAGTTGGATCAAATAAATACATAACTTAGAAGCTTTGATTCATATTGAAAAATAAATAAATTATAAATAAAGCTCATGTCCCACAGAAACAGAAGAAAAATCCTTCCACGCAGACACTTTCAGCCACGAGGCTCCGTCCAAAGATTTCTCACCAGATAAAGGCCTTGATCAGTTTTTTTTCTTATTCTCGTGTTCGTCACGTTTTTATCTTTTTCTGTCTTTGTTTCGCTTCTTCTCATGAGTCCAAAGTTGCCAGGCTCTGCGTACAAAACAAAAGAAAACGAAACCGAAAGGGGCCGTGCAGCAGGCCGGCTCACCGCTGCTGAGCCGGCCGGGGCAGCACGCCGGACATGGGGGGCAGAGGAGGCGGCGGAGGCGGCGGCTCGCTGCCCCCCTGCAGGCCGTGCAGCAGGATCCGCGGGACCAGGGGTCTCTGCAGGGCCGGCGGGGGGGCCGAGGGGCCTCTGTAGAGATAGAGGGCCGCACCGGGGTCCAGGTTGGACACCAGGCTCTGCGGGTAGAAGTACGGGGACGGGAACATCCTCTGCAGGGCCGAGTAGTTTCCAGCCTCGGCCAGCAGCTCCAGGCCCACCGCCGTCTGCCTCTTCCACTTTGTCCTGCAGGAGAAAGATGCTGCTTTAGCCTCTAGCATGTGGATACATATAAATACATGTAGTGTTAGGGAGTGTGTTTGAATCTGACACACGGAAACAACTCCCATCTGTTTACCTGGGCTCCAAATAGAAGTCAGGAATACATCTTTTTTGAGGGGGTTATTTCTCTTTTTAAAATTTCCAATCTGCCACTTGTATTCACACCCAGACATGTGTGTGTGCGTCTGTGTGTGTTGCCTGCTTGCACTCTATGCAGGTGAATAATTCATAATAAAGATAATTGAGTAGATATAGTGGTTTGTTTGAATTATTGATATGCACACATGCAACGATGCATTATTCATACTCCAAAGTGTTGTGTTTTTATATTTATTTGTGTCATTTAGCTGCCCCACAGTCAAAACTGCAGACAAATAAATGCTAGAGTTAATTCAACCGAAAACTGCAGAAAACGTGTTTTTACACTGAAGGAGACGGTTTCTCTTCCTGCTGCCTGGACTTTTATTTATTCACAGGAAGTTGACGCCTCGCTCTTCAAGCTGTTTGCAGGGTCATCGTGTGTGACTTTAATCTGAAAGGCTACGAGCATCAGCAAAGTAATCTAGAAATATGATGTAATGAAAACAGAAGCGTCCCAATAAATGTGTCTCCATAATTTAATCTTGTAGTACTAAAAAATATCAAGATTGTCGTAAAAAGCTTAAAAAAAATAAAATACAAATTACACCATAGGGGTTTCATCCAGACAATGACAATTTGCTGACGTGTTACTGATAATAAAAGATATCAGCTGTCAATCAATAATAATTTTTGAATGTTTTTTGTAAAATAGTCTAATAGTTTGTTTAAAGAAAATTAATCCGAAACTCGATAATCGATCACTTGTTAAAAGTTTAAAATGCTAAAAATGTGTCTGAATCCACTTCATGAAATATGAATATTTTTTCAATGTGACAGTTAAATGTTCTTGTGTGTTTTGAGGTTTCTACACTAATTTATGGACCAAACCTTTAATCAATGATTCTATAAGAAAACGGGCAGATGAATCAATAATTAAAATCACGGTTATTGGTCAGTGGCAGTGACTCGTGTGCAGTGAAGTGAACTCGTGCCACCTTCAGTGAGATGGTGAAAGGAAAAACATGGCGTCCCCGTGTCCATCCAGTCATGAGCCAGCCGTGAGAAACCAGATTATCCCCCCTTCCTCCTCCTCCCTCTTAAGTAGCGCCAGCAGCGTCCTTACCTTCGGTTCTGGTACCAGGTCTTGACCTGTGTGTCGGTCAGGTTTAGGGAGGCCGCCAGCTCCATGCGGTCCTGGACGCTCAGGTACTTCTGGCGCTCGAAGCTGCGCTCCAGCTGCGCCAGCTGGTGGTCGGTGAAGGCCGTCCGGGCCTTCCTGGGCTTCTTCAGCCGGACCTGAGGGCTGTCCCTGCTGCTGGAGATCTCCCTGTCCCCCTCCTCTTTCACTGCAGAGCACAAGCAAATAAGGAAGAGGAGAAGGTGAAAACAGAGTCGAGGCCTGATAATAAAACGCTGCGTCCATGTTTGTGTGGACGGAGAAACTCCAAACACGGAGGCGTCAGGAAATCAGTGCAGGCGTAAGAATACAGATGGACAAGACATTCAAACTGATGTATTTTAAGGCTTTTCATTAGTGTGAAGCTGCTTCCTTTAGTCAAGAACTTGACTCAGGAGGAAAATGTAAAATAAGATGAAAAAAAAAACAGCAACCTAATAACATTCAATGACCACGTTTTGAAATTGGAAAAAAAACGTTGAGAGGCATTTCAGGAAATATTTAGGTCAAATAAAGACTTAATTGGCTGATTGATTAGCTAGATTGAATAATAATTAAAATAATAATAATAATGATGATGATGATCAGAAAAGACGGAACTTTGGAGCTATATAACACTTATTTTTTATTTAATTAAATTTTATATCAGCGTGAGAGAAAATAAATGAGGTAAATAAAACTGGAAATTGTATTCTGAAATATTTCAAAATCACCGGTTTTAAAAAAAAGTGAATCAAAGACAGACTATTTGCTCGACTCTAATTTTAAAGAAAGTGACAAACTCACTTCCAGTATTTGTTAAAATGTAAAAAAAAAAAACCTTGTCTCCTTTTTTTCTCCAGCATGTTGTGTTTTATAAGTGTTAACGTGTCTGTGAGAGGAGCTGGCTGTCAAATGACGGCTCTGTTGCCTATGGGCTATATGGAGCTATTTGATTTGGTCTTAAATTGTTATGAAAAGCTCTTCCAATATTCGCACTTCGAATCTGATATTTCTGTCGTCAGCCTTTGTTCTTTGGCTGGTGTCATGTCAGGGCGAGCATTGATACACACACACACTCCTTATAGTCAATTCTCTGAGAGAAAAAAAGAAAGAAAGGAAAGACAAGAAAAAAGGGGGAGAGAGAGAAGCGAGCGAGGCGAGAGATCTTGGTAGTTGAATAGTTGAGTCGTCTCAAGAAGCACAATAATCCGCCTAATTGAGCCACAAGGGAAGGACGAGCCTTTCAAGCGCGACCGCAGGAACTTCACAGGACCGTGGAAATGAGTGGGAATCAGGAGCCGAGCGGCCGCGCGCGGATACAAATCTGATTAGCGCCGGGGACAAATTGCATCAAATCCCTGCGATATTATAGGAGGCGGATTGGTGCAAATCAAAGCCACCGTACAGGAGCTGTGTGCGAGGGGCCCCGCGGCTCCTCCGATCAATCAGCGCACAGATGAGCGTCTCCGTCCGCGCCGGGACACGCGCACACGCACACACACACGCACGAGAAAGTTAGTGTATCAATAGATTTGGGGGAAAAGTGGAATTGGGAGAAAAGCATTGTGGGACTTAAAGTGAATAAACAGCAACAACAACAATAAAAAGAATATTTTCACTACTAATAATGATCATACTTAAAATAATAATACTAATAATGAGAATAAGAAGAAGAGGAGGAAAAATACTACTACTACTAGTAATAATGATAATAATAAGAAGAAGAAGAATGAGAAAAATACTACTACTACTTTTCACGAATAATAATTAGAACATTAATAATAATAATAATAATAGTGATAATAATAACAATGATCATTTGTCACGTGTGTTAAGTTTCGGTTCTGTATTTGTAGCCTCCAGCGGTGGTCGTCTTTCCAGGCACTGCTTCATTAAACTGTCAATGGAGGTGACATGTCTGTTATGGCTGACATGATTGGAAACAGAGAGGCCCTTGATGGCATTTATCTGGAGGCGACCCTGTCATCTCTCTCCCATCCTTTGCCTGCCCTGACATCAACAGATGCTTTCTGGGATATATTCCGCCGATGCGAGGCTCCAAACGCGCCGCACACGCACGCGGGTGGACGTCGATTTTAAACGTGCTAAACTTAATGAAAATGGACTCGTTAGCTCGTCACGGACCGAGCTCATGTTTCCGTGATGCAGCAGCTCAGGATCGGCTCCATTTGTTCTTATTGATGGCTTCCGGTGGCCTGCTGCTAATGAAATGTGGTGTCAGTTCATTGATAAAGATCAGTGGGTGGATCTGTTTTTACCTCAAATTATTAAAATTGCTGAGTCAGCAAATATTATTTTCATGAGTAAAACTACATCTTATTATTGTTATTAATAGAAAATAATCTGAAAAGGCCCAACACAGCTTTAAAAAGAGATCTATTTTAATTATGTTTATATGTCTTTAGGTTTCTAAATTATTTGTGCAGTAAAATCTTTACATGATATTTTTAAAGGCAGTGAATGATTTCATGACATTTAATTTGCTGTCAATTTGTCTTTCTCTATTTTTTCCCTATTTTGCATCTTAACGTTTGCACCAAATTCTCCTTTTTATTTCATATCAGTGTTGAATTATTATTTAACGAGGTTTATTCCAAATTTAAAAAATCAATTTTAAAGGCAGAAAAAGCAGCAACGAGACTAGATAAGCTGCAGCTGAACAACTTGTAAAAAAAATGTGGGAAATAAAAGTGAACTCAGAAGAAGCACGAGCTCCTTCAGAAAACAACAACAACCAGAATCCCATTTTAAAAAGAGGTGATATTTTTAACAGGAGCCAAAATACCAGAAGGCCAAATCAGTATCAGCTCCAATCTCATGTCAAGAGCAGAGCAGCTCCCTCATCACTGTGTCCACACACACACACACACACACACAGAGGTCTCCATGCTTACCTTTATATTCACTGTCTGACGACGAGTTGCTGTGGATTTTCTCCATAAAGTCGTCCGCTATCTTGGAGGCCAGCCTGCCCGCCTCCTGGGTCGGCTGCCCATTGCTGGAGTAGGGCGCGCAGGCGGCCAGAGGCTTACAGTCCGCGAGGATGTCTCTGATGAGGAACGACGAGGTCACGGTCCTCTGCTGCGACCCCGCCGAGATCTGCCCGTGCTGCAGGTGCGGCGGCAGCCCGACGCCGTGACCTTGCCTCTGGGCCACCTCCTCCGCGCACTCCCTCCGCGGCGACGGCGGCGACGAGCAGCCGCTCTCCACGTCTGATCTCGGGCTGAACTCCAGAGGCGAGCGGCACTCCCCCACCAGACTGTCCCCTTTGGACACCGGACTTCCCGGCCTGTGGGACAGCAGCGAGTCGATGCCAAAACTGGACCCGTTGGCGGACGCCTCCATTGTCTCGATCGAGGCCTCCTCAAACTAACATTTGGTATTCAGGACAAGTTTTATTTTAGGGAGGGAGGGAGGGAGGGGGGATGTTAAAGTCTGAGTTGATCCAGTAGAAGAGAAAGAGCCCCCCTCCCCGCACCGAGGAAAATGTTTTTGGTTACACTACAAATGAAGATCCGCTGTTTCCAGTTTCCCCCCAAACTGGTGCCTTTTAAAGAGGAAATATCTCCAGGCTAAGTTGCGTTACAGGAAGCGTCCATGCATCCGGTTTTCTTGTTTTCTAGTCAAGTCTAAAAAAAAAAAAAAAGATGAGTCCTCCTGAAATCGACGCCGCCACAATGGAGTCACAAATCTTCCTTCAGGATCAACTCCGTGTGAAGCAGCTATGGAAGCTGGGGTGATCTCACCTGCAGGAGATGCAGAAATAAAGAGTGTGTCGTGGGGATGTGAGAGGAGCAGCAGGAGGAGCAGCAGGAGCAGCAGGAGCAGCAGGAGCGAGCCGGTGTCTTCGGGGTAAAAACGCGTTTCAGCACCATGGACAGCTTCAGGCGCGTCGGACCGGAGCCGGGACCGAGCGGTGAGGGCGCTCACACAGGCGACACATGAAAACTGCTGGCATGCTTTTAGAAGAAAACCTTAAAAAAACAGAGAGCGAGAGTGAGAGAGAGAGAGAGAGAGAGAGAGAGAGAGAGGAGCCCGAGAGCTGCAGCAGGAGAAGGAAGCAGAGGAGGATGCGGGACGATGCGCCGCAGAAGCGCAAAAAAGGAAGAGGTAAAGTGGGTTAAATAGTCACAACTGGCTGGTAAAAAGGACGAGATGCGACGGGGGTGGGAGGGAATCCCAAAAAATTGAACTTGAGGAAAAGTCAGGAGCTAGGTTTTAAGAACGCCTCGTCCACGTGAGTCCCCTGTGACAAGCCTTCATTGGCTGAGGGGAGCTGGAAGTGGACCTCCCTACACGCCCACTCTCACCCTCCTCTCCCTTCCCCCCTCCCCCTCTCCGCGCGTCTCCTCTCCTCCCTGGCTCATCCTCACTTTGATAAAAGAGACACTGAATTCATCAGGAGACTCAGATCCAACTGTTTACAGGCAATTTTCACACTGTTTGCTTTCATTACATCATTGATGAGGCTTATAATGGGGTTATTATGTGGAGCTGTTCGCTGCTTTTCTCCTCCACTCCCCGTCTTTCACAGGAGCTGTTTGCCACCTCCAGATTTTTAACATCTGACTTTTTATTGCCATCACTTTATTTCAAGTTGTTATTGTCTATTTTTACTATGTTATTATCTATTTTATTATGCTGTTTGTATCATAGTCTGTTTATTTTTATTTATTGATGAAACTGCCAAAACTAGAATTATTATTATTATTATTAGTAGTAGTAGTAGTAGTAGTAGTAGTATTAGTAGTATTATTTTAAATCCTGCCTGGTAGTTGTGATTTTATTGGTAATCATACATTTTATTTGCTTTAGGCCTGCTATTATTGTTGATCACTATTAACTCTGGAATTTTATTTTTATTTTGCCTTCATGCAAAAAATCTCAACCTTAAAATCCCAAATCAATGTTTGCAAACACACCATGGCCACATTCACAAGATAGAATTTTATGTCGCCTTTAAAAAAAGGTAATCTGAGGATGAGAAATATAATCAAATATAATGAAGGTTTTGTCATGGAGCACGAACAATGTCTCGAACACTGAGGAGTCATCATTTAGAGCATAATAACTATCTAATAGTCCCAATAGTCCGAGCAGCGTGACGCAAAACTTCAAGCGCCATTGTGCGCACTTTCCACTTTAACACGCGTGAAATGCCATTGTGCGCACTTTTAGCTCCACAACAGTTTGCCCCGCGCGGCGGCCCCGACAGCCCCCTAATCATCTAACTAACCCCCCTCTCATCATCATCGACCCCCTCCTCATCGCCCTCCTCCTCCACCCCATGTGACCACCAGATTGGAGGCGCGCGTCGGTCTCAGACACCGGCAGGTTAGTGAATCCGCTCCCCGCTCCCATGGGGTCCCATCACGGCTGCAAGCTGTCACATGCGAGGCGGGGACAACACAGATATAAGGCAACACACACCCACCCTGACTTAGCTGTTTCTTTCTCCTCTGCTGGTGCATGAAAAGGAGCAGTGGTTTGATGCTTTCTCTCACTGCTGCTTTTTTTTCTTCTTTATTCTCACTGGGCCGCGTGTCCACTGGCTCCACTCATGTTATAGTAGATAAATCATGAGGTGACTGAGGTGACTTCTCCTTCTTTGTGTGCTCATCATGTGGCCTTTAAAACTCACAGGGAAGCTTTAATTATTTTTGATTTGTTTCTTAAAAGAACCCAATTTATTTGATTTTAAATTGAGCTGCTTTGAGTTTGTCTTTTTTTTAAATCCACACTTTTATGTCAAAAATAAATTAAATGGGTTTAAATCCAAACAAACTAGTAGGTAGCTGAAAAAATGAAATAGAAATAACTAATTTCGAAGGATTTCCAAAAAACACAATACCATTGCATGATTTGAAATAGTGGTTATTTTACATTATATTGACAATGACTGCAATTCAGGATTCATTTCATTATTAGCTTTTTTTTTTTTGAAAAAAATTAAATATAATTACTTTGCTTTTAAAATGTCAGAAAAGAGAAGGAAAAACTGAAAAATTATAAATTTTTCTGAATTCATTTCTGTGAGCTTTCCTTTCCAACCTAAACTCCATATTCATGTAAATGCTGAGCGTAAAAATATAAACACATCACAAGCATCAAATCCTCACTGGAGAAACTGTTTGAGTCCAGCAGTGTGAAATATTTTTTTCCTTTGAAATGATTGTAATTAATTAATTGCTCCAACACGAATGTAGATCAAATATACAGGTTTGTTAAAATAAAAAATGTGTTGTGCAATTAAATGTAACCATATAGGCTTTTGGTAAAGTTTATGAATCCTTTAAAAAAAATCTGAGAAAGCCAAGTGTAGCTAGACTGTAGCTGTGTCTGTCTGTCTGACTCTGTGTGTGTAAGTGTGTGTGTGTGTGTGTAGTGTAGTGTAATGATTTGGCTCATGCTGCTGCTGATTTTGGACAAGTGTCCCTCTGGTCAAGCAAGGCTCGATTTTTTCCTTTTTTTTCCCAGGAAGTGGTCTGAATTTGAGGGCCAGTGCAACTGCTACCCCAATGATGAAACACACACACTCTCTCTCTCTCTTTCTCCCACACACACACTGATGTTGAGGGAGGTTGTTATTGATCCTTGTTAAAGAGAGGAAACAGGAATGTTTCCAGGAAATGGTCAGTGAGCGGTGAGTCTGTCTCTTCCCTCCTCTCTCCATCTGTTTTGATCAGATGGTTAAATTTATATATTGATCCATATTAAACAGCCCCAAACCTTCCACTCACATTTTTTTTTACCAAAACAAAGTTGGCACCCTTGGGCCATTTCAGTGAAGTGCTGGCTGTTTTTCCTCTGGCTGGGCTGACAGCTGTACAGTTCAATTTAGCTCCTATTTAAGACCAATATTGATCAAAATATTTTTATTCTGATCAGGATATTAGTGTTTGAATGATTGCTAAAATATCATTAATATAAAGTCTGGAACAAGATGAACTGGCAGCAGGTGCAGTTTCATCATAGTCCCTGTCAGTATTAATAATCTATCTATGGGCATGTGCTTTATTTTCTCTTTTTTTCTGCTTTATAGGAATCCAGTCCATAAGCTGCTAATAATGCCTGCTGGGCCTCCTCAGCTTCCTGGCTTTTTGAGTCGGGGGAGAAAAAAAAAGGAGAAAACATTTTATTTACTTGCTCAATCGAGCAGGTGTGTTAAATATATATTAAATATATATCCAGATATGTTTTGTAAAAATGTGTGTCGCCTTTGAATAAACTTTGGCATCTCTGTCGTTTTGGAACATGGAGTAAAGCATGTCTTCGAGGGAGGGGTGGATATATGTAAAAAGATGACTCCTCTCAACAAACAAACAGCATTTAAAAAAAAAAAAAAAAGGAAAGGAAAAAGGCGCTTGCTCTGGAGCTGGTGCTGCACCCCGGACCAGTCAGGGATGCAAATGATGCACCTTAACGCCATCAGGTACTGGAGTTGACAGAAAATAATGAGAACCCGCTGAATCTTTTATAAGGTTAACACTCACATTTCCCAGTCAGCTGTCACACAAGAAAGAATTTAGCACATGCATGCGGGCGAAATAAACCTTCATCGTCTCATTAATGCTGACAGGGCCCTGGACCGGCACCTCCCAGCGCCAGCGCCACCACCACCTTCGTTTTGTGTCGGTAATTTGCAGCAGAGACAGACCCCCTTCTCCTGGAGAGAAAGAGGAGAGGTAGGAGGAGGAGGAGGAGGGAGATATTACGGAGGAGAGCAGGAGTGAGAGAGGAAGGAGGGGAATGGTAGAGAATCGAGAAGCGAGTGCGGAGGAAAAAGAGGGAGGGAAGGTGGGCCGGGGGGTGGGGGGGTGGAAAGATGGCTAGCGCGCCAGGAGTCTGATTCTCCCCTAATTGGAAGCATTGGGCATTGTCAACGGAGGATTTTCAGCTGCTCACTGACAGGTAGAGCCGTCAGAATGATAGCCCACTTGTCAGCGCAAAAGACCAATAAAAACAAACCACTTTTGATTTAATTGGAGGCCTAACCATGGTGTGTGTGTGTGAGGTAGAAAGTGTGTGTGTGTGTTGCCTGCAGGGCCAGGGCCAGGGGGGAGGTGGGAGGAGGTGTGAGGATGAGTGGGGGCATTTGTGTCTGTATGTGTGAAGGAAATCATCACTCCAGCCATCAATGTGCTCGCCCTGCCTCCATCTCTGCCATCTCTCCTCATCCCGGCTCTCATCTGGAGGCTCTTCGGGGGCCCAGCGGTCACCGGTCGCCCGCGGTGAGAGGGTTTCAGGAGAGGCAGGTTCTGATGCCTTCCCAGGAGGCCTTCCTGAGCAGCAACATCACAGCCAGAAACACTTTCTCCCTCTTCTCCATCTTTCCCCTTTTCTTCATCCTCCATCAACAGAGCTCGCCAGCCTTTTTAAAAAAAAAAAAAACCCAGGATGAGCAATATTTGACATTTCTCCTGCACTTGTGTAGACTGAGACTCCAGCGACCAGAGGAAATAGTGAATCATGAACTTGTCTCTGCATGAGAGCAAATGTCACAGTGAGGCGACCACAGTCTGGTTTGTGTCCATGTGGCTTGTTATAGATGGATCTGCTGAATGTTGGTGGAAATGAAAATAATTGATGGCATAAAGTTAAAAAAAAAAAAAAAAAAGGATAAAAAGCAGGTTTGGGTTCAGAAGTTTATTGAATCTGAATCCAGCTTTTTAAATCCATTACTAAGATTGTAGCCTCGCTCTATTTTTATTTTTTAATTTGTTTTATTAGAACAGGGCAGAAAACATTTACACCATTAAAGTCTGCTTCCATGAGTAAAGTCATAACTAGAAAACCAGAGCTTCAACTATAAAGTTTTGGAAGAATGACAATGCTGGAAATCTTAATGCTACAGCTTACAATGACATTTTAGACATTGGTCTGCTTCCATTTTTTCTATTTCTTGTTTCAAGATGACAATGCTTTCATGCATAAAGTCATCCTTCCTCTGTAAGGAAATGGTTCTCCCAGTTTGGTACTGAAGAACCTAACTGGCCTGCACAGAGTCCTGGCCCTCAGCCCCATTCAGCATCTTTAGGATGAACTGAAACACCGACTGTTGGCCAGATCTCATCACCCAGCATCAGAAGAGTGGAGGCTGTTATAGCAGCAGATTCATGTTCAACAATCATAAAGGGTGTAACATTAGTGTCCACATACTTTTGGCTATTATTTAGCGAAAGGATTCCCTGGATGTTTTTTGTACATTCCTCTTTTCCAGTGACATGAAGAGGGAGAGGGGAGATTACAGATTGGGGAAAAAAGTCATGTCTAAGTACTTTGGAAGTGGATCAAAAATAGCACTGGCTAACGGGTTTTACCGGACAGTTTTCAGTGGTGGAGATCTTGTGTAGCTCATTAACTTCCAACATTTGGATTCCCATGGGGCCACTAACACCTTTCATTCATGGCGTCACAATGTGTTTGGCTTGACCTTCAGACGCAAGATCAGTCTAATTGATAGTAATACACTTTGAGTATATTGTAATTTCAATGCTTTCTGCATGTGTTCAACATCACCTCTAAACACCATCTCAAAGAGCACATTCATTAATGGTAGTAATAATTAGGCTGCCTCAGTCGATTCTCTTGACTAATGTGTGTGTATTTCCTAATTGCAGGTCCATCTGAATATGCACCTACCCTCCCGTCCTGCGCTGTCGGCCCGGTGTGCGCGCCCCTTGCAGCCGGCGTTTTATTATTCTTGACAGAGTTCAACGAACACATCTGGTCAGAGGATAAGAGGGGATGGAGGGACGGTGCCAAGAGGCGGAGAGGTGAGTGAGGAGCCAATGGAGAGGGGTGTGAGCAGGCGGAGGACAAGGACCTGCGACCATCCATCATAGCTGTCCCTCATGAGGAATGCCAGCTCCTTCAAACTAGGGCCAACTCTACTTTTGCTGACCTTTGACCCCCTTGGGCCTAAACTGAATGGATGATTAAAGCCATTAGGAATTTTAATTAGCAGTTGGGCTTCAACTCGTTATTATTTTAATCACCAATTAGCGAGATTGTTGCAATGCAAGATGGTCATCCAAGTTGTTCTTTTGCAGCCGTGTGAGTTATGACTCTTGTCTGTCAGGAGAGAAGCCTGACACAAAACTTCTTATGAAGGAGGTTGGAGTGGTTGGATGTGTTTACAAAGGTGTGACTTGGACATGGGAGAACGCTGTTTGTTTCCTATTTTCTTTCGATAATCATTTGTTTTTCTAAGACAATGACTAAATATTTCCCCAGTCATAACAAAGTAGTGATTTTAACACACACCACCAAGTTGTTTTTGTGCCTGAACCTAATTAAACCTTAACCATGGCTGTGTACCATCAGACAACACTAATACGAATCTTGAAATGTATTTCTTAGTAACTTTTAATAGTAATGTGATTACTTTTTCCAGCAATGAATGATGTAAGAAATTATGATTTGAAGTTCAGCAGTTACATTACAGTGCTTGGGGTTGATGTCTTTGCTGTCTTATCCTAGACTTTGATAGAGGCTTGATATCAAATCTCAGTGTGTTCAGACTGGGGATATGTCTTTCTGTAACTCTGAAGTTAAATATTGTGTCTAGCTAGTGAATCAGTTATTGTTATAGACAGAGTAACAAGTAATGCACTACTTACTTTTGCTGTTGTTTGTTGTTAGAAGAATAGCATATTAACCTTTACTCTTGGTAATTGGTTGAATCTTTTAAGTAACTTGCCCAACACTGCTCATCTGTGACACATGTGGAAGGTCCTGGCAAATGTTGCTCATTTTGGATTTTCCTTCCAAAATGCAATACATAAGTGCTGTCTTTGTTTTGAGGAATATAAACACAAAAGTTTTTCATTCAACAAAATAATCTTAAATGTTCCAATATATACAAGACATACAATATATACTTTGTCCAAAAATATATCTAAAGATCAAAAACTAATTAATTGTGCAATATCTCATCCAACATAATGTAATAAAAAAGAAATAGACTATAATAGTTTTAACTAGCAGTTATGATTATTGCTTATCTGTCAATTTTTTTTTTCATTTATTCTGTGTAATGTAAGATGCCCATCAAATGTTCAAGCAGCTCAAGATGGCTTTTTACAATTTTTATATTATTCTCACAATGATATAAAGTCAAAATTTATGTCTGAGAAACTGCAACGAGTGAATGGTGCATTTCAGCAGCAAAACCAGTGCTGGATAACCATCATAGTTGCAAGGTGTCATAGTTCAATGTTAACCTGTCATGTAGACCCCCCCTGAGTGATGGCGTATTTGCGGACTCACATTGGGCGGGAGGTCCCCTACAGCTGCCACAGGGAGACACACACAAGGTGGTGGACAGTGTGGAGGCCTCCCCTCCGGCTCCTGTACCTCCAGGAGGGGGCACAGGATCCAGGTTCGCCCCCTCCCCTCTACCCTGCCAGGGGAGACCGAGGCGGGCCGGGCCCTTGGCCTTCTCCCTCCATGTGGGGAAGTGGGGGCGTCAAAAAGGCCGCGCTTACATCCATGAATCACATTGTGAGTGTCACTCAGGACACACATGCCCACACACACACACACACACGCACACACACACAAGCACATCTGCAAGACTAATGAAACCAATGGTCGACAAGATGCTGCAGAAAGCCACTATAGTGAGAGTGTCCTTCTCCAGGAGACGGACGGCCTTGGCTCCACTTTAGGGCTTCGACTAACAATTATTGTCGTCATCAATCAATCTGCTGATTATTATCTTGAACAAATCTGATATTTGTTTCAACAAAATAACAGAAAACTGAAAAAAACAACAACAAAGCTGTTCTTTATATCATGAGATTGTTTTGCAAAATTCTGTTCTCCAAATTAATTCTGGGCAAAAACAAATTATATAATGTGTTGCTTAAATTATTTTTCATGTGTAAAATGTGAAACAAGTTTTGATCAGTCCATAAGTGATTCTCTTGGCATACATTAGTCATATGTGTGTTCTTATTTAGATGGTCAAAATGATTTTTCCTGGTTCCTGTGCTGAATTTTACATTTAAAATTGTAAAACTTTATTCTGCTGTAGGTAAAATTATGCAAATTATGAGGCCATTTATAGTGAATACTTAACTGTAAATTGTATTTTTATCCAACCATTTTTTTTTGCTCCTACACCTAACCAGGCAGTTGTCACTAAAAAAATGTTTTAGTTTTGTCTCACACATACAGGCGCACACACACACACACACACACACACACACACACACACTACATGGATCATGGCAGGGGGGCTCTAGCGTTCCATTCTGGCCTTAAACTACCTGCTTCCTAATTTGGCCAATATGCAGGTAATATGTGGGGTCGCAACATCTCAATTATCACACCTCCTGTCAGCAGCTCCCAATCCTCCACTCGCCGCTACCTTCCCCTCCAACATGCCTTCACCCCCCGCCCTCACCCCTCCCGCCGTGACTTTTATTGCTTCATTAGTATGCTCCACATGCTCCGGCGCACACCCACGCTCCGCGAGCCTTCAAACCCTAACAACTTTTGGCAGATCAGTGCGTGATGAGGGGATGATGAGGGACTCTTTGGACTAAAAGCCCACCTACCTGGCGCTGTGGCCCATTTTTGTCCAAGTGTGCGTCCAACCTGGTGATGCAGAAACTAGGGGAAACAGCTGGGAGAGCTGGTGTGAAGGTTTTTTCCGGGTGTCACACCTGAAAACTCACAGCAGATGAGATGACCTGCCTCGGGCTGAGTATCATGTGTTTCCACACCACTGCCAAAACAATAAGTATTGTATTCCAATCCTCCTGATGCATCAGTGTTAAACCCCTTCACTGACCCACCTGTGTTTTTAAGCGACAGTGGAGATGCCAAAGTTTCCAAAAACACATTTATTAGGGTGAATTTTGGGGAAATGTGTCAAAAATGTTGCACCTTGGGTTTGAATATTTTGCGTAAAAGTCAAATATCTTCAATGAAGAGTTGGAATAAGATTCATTTTCCAACTTTCAAAAGTGAAATTGGATGTTAAGGTGTTATTTAATGTCTTAAAACAAGAAGCCATACAAGAACTTTACCTTAAGCAAACTTATGATTTACAGCAGAAAATCTGATGAAATGAGGAAACCAGACTTGTGGCCAGCCATCTAATACCAATGTGCGATACTTGACAGTTTATGATACTCAATTCTGTGGATACATTTTGGTCGATGCTCAAAAAAATAAGGCTGGACCTCGGCGCCACACCTGCTACAGCCCACGCCTGACATGGATCACTCACCTTGGCTGTCTTTCTTGAGCACCTGCTCTCCTGCAGCGATGTCTGATTTCTGGGTAAAATACCTGTTGGGATGCATGCAAGCATGTTCTATCTCCTGTCACAACCATCCATCCTACAGCTGAGCAGGTATGTCCAAGGTGTGTTTAGAGAGTGTGTGTATTGGTGTCGGTGGTGGTGGTGGTGGTGGGGGTGTTCAGCGTGGAGAATAAGACCCCAGAAAATGCTCATTAGAGTTGACCTTGGCACTTGGAGCCGGCGTTTGATGGATCGGGTACAGGGCCAAACAAGCCCCTGGGGAGCCATGATCTTATCTCTTATTGTACACACACACCTCCCCCCCCCCACCGTTGACCCTGCTCCCCCCCCC